>KQ999082.1:893-25023 GCA_001598015.1 Dorcoceras hygrometricum
ACTCGGTCCAGCTTGGTTACCTGAAGATCCTGCAAGTGGGTAACACAGACCAAACAACACAAAAGCAGGAAAACAAATACGAGGTCAAGCCTCAGTACGAAGAGCTATCAAAATAGCTAATCATGCAACATGCTATAATCAATGCTATGAAATGCATGAGGGCTATCAAGGATCGGATAGCTAGACCAGTGTATCAACTGGAAAATCATCATAATCAGCCTTTATACCCGCACGGTGTATCAATCGGGGAAATCATCGGTCCGTGATCTTCAGAGCCCGTCAGCCCATCACAACTCAGCGGTAGACACTCGAATCGGTAGTCACCACTCTGATGATAGCGTTGGACTTTTCAGGCACGACACATCTGTCGGCCAGTCACAACGTGGCTATCAATCAGGTCATCAATAAATCTGTAGATCAGGCTCAAGATGTATGCATGAATGTCAAGAAATTCATATCTGATTTCTACATGCACAGTTTACGCAAAACAGCACATACAATCAATCAAGCATGCTTCACGTAAATACATAACAGAAATTCAATCAGATTTCATGTCACGAATTATAGCCATGTCCATGCTCAAAGCTGTTAGAGCTGCTCAATTCGTACCTTCCACAGCTTAATTCTACCTCACAGATTAAGAACAGAGCACGGAAATCCCCAAATGGCGCAATTCAGATCTCTCCTGGCTTCCTCAACCACGACAGAACTCTTCCTGGAAGCTGGAATCTACAAGGCCAGAAGAAAAAAAAGGCAAGAAGGTCAGATTTCACGAAAAGCGTCGCACCTCCAGCGGTTTCGTGCTTCCTCTCCAACACTAATCCAGAGCTCTAAATGGGTAGAAATCGAAAGAGCTAAACAAGAGGAGTTCAGAGCCACCTAAAACGTCCAACAAAAAGGCTGGAAACGACAGGAATCGACGGGAGAAATGTTCGAATGAACAGTGTAGGTCGAGGGTTTCAACAGAGAAGAGAATAATAAATATCGGGTTGAAAAATGTTCTAAGTGTGGCTCAACACTTATCTTTAAATTCCTCAATTCAATAGCTACTGAACGAGACAAATCCCGACTAAAACAGATTCCTGCATCAAAACATAGCGCCGAACGGATTTCTCAAATCAGCGCTCACATCCATCAGATTCCAGCGTTAACACTAACTCTCGCGCAACAAGTCAAAACGACAGCGTATCGGTGACATCTGAATGCTCCAACGTTAAAACACAACAGATCCCTTCATTCGCGCAAGTCAAAACATGCTAAGCGTTCACTAGCCAAACGACGACACACCACTTAACGAAACGACGTTGCACCTGAGACATCTGAAACATAACCAACGCTCATCGCTGAATCAGATCTCTACACACGTACCTTCGCCAGCATTCAACACCACTGAAACAGATCTCTCATCTGTACACGCTAATGCACCAGCGGTCAAATCCGCAATTGACCAACATGACATCTGCTCATGTCACACGCTAGCGCTATCAGATCTCTCGCTACTCTCCAATAGCGTTGACCCGCGTTGACGTCTGCTTACACTGCCAACCAGATCCCACCTTCAAGCGAGACATCTGAAATCACTAAACGACGGCGTATAGCTTCTAGCGTCCAACTCAACTATCAGACTTCACCAAAACGATAGTGTTTCAATCCTTGTTCGCGGAAACTCACGCAAACGTTCGGGAAAATAGATTTCTCTCGCCAAGTCATCAATTCAACTCAAATTTACCAACGTATTTCACTCGATAAAACCCAAACTAAAATCTGAACAATTCTTCGAGAAATCTGAAATTCTCAAATCAGATTTTACAAAAAATCTAGGGTCTAAAATCTGAAAAATCACAATTCACGTGACTAATCCCAAACCAAATCCGATTAATCACTATATCAAATTCTCATTCCTCACAAGTAAAGTGAAGAACGTAATGGTTCAAGAGCAGATCAAGTGTAGAGTACATGGGCAGTGATTGAGTGCGAAGCCGAGTACAAGCACAGTGATCGAGTGCAGATCGGATCAATGGCACAGTACGAAGAACTCAGCTGAGCAACCAGTTGAAGGACCAGCTGGGAGGTCAGCTGAGACATACGAGCTGATTCAGTAAGAGACTTTGCAAGCTCGAGGAGACACTCGTAGATTGGAGCAGAGGAAGAATCTGTATGCAAGGTGTACTCGATAAGTCTACATAGAGCTAAGCTGGTATGGAAAGATGCGAGCTGGATGGGCACACTACCAAAGCTAAACATTGATCCACAAGAACTCTGAAGCGGACCAGCTTAGAGAACAACTCAAATGAAGATTCTGCTCAGATATAGAAAGCAGATTAGAAACCAGCAGGTTAAGGACAAACTAGCTGGACAAGATGTTCAAAAGCAGATCAAGGAAGTAGAACTCTATCTAGAAAAGTCATGAACAGTCATAAAATGGGGAAGAAAATTTCTAGATAGAGGAACTCTAAGCTCAAGAGCAGTTACAAGCAAGAGCAGATGAGAGGAGAAGAAGAGAGCTCTCAGTAAAGCAACTAGCGAAGTAAAGACCAGCTCAGTGCAAACCAGCACGAAGATTGGCTGTCAAGCTGGTTAAGGTCAAATCAGCCCAGATAGCATGATAGATGCTATCAAATCTAAGAGCAAAGCAATTTGAATACAAGACTATACGACAAATACTTTTCAGTATTCAAATCGATTTGCTTGTGTAGTCTTCTCAGAACAGTTCTCACGTGCTTAAAGTCAAATAAAGCCTGCAACGCATTAAAAGACAAATGAGGCAAAGTACAAAAATGTCAAAAGACTTTTCAACGGCTAATAATTTGTGTCTAACGGACAAATCTTTGCATCAGGCTATATATGTGTTGGTGACAATGGCGGATCCGGATCCCGTTTCCCGGGGGCGCAGCGGAAGTTTAAAAAATGGCCCCGAAAAATGTTCAATACATCAAATATAATCTATAAATCATGCATAGGATGTTTTATAGAGTGTCACCTTGCTGGCGTCTAGGCGCCTGGCTCCAAACAAATTCGCAGGGAATCTGGCTCTTCACGGTAGGCGACGGTAGATCCTCCTAATCAGGTCCATGACTGGAAACAAGAATCCTTCGTCAGCCTGCACTAGAAGGCCTGACGAATTTGGCACGGACTAAAACTCCTCGAAAAGACAATCGGAACAAGTCCAATCACGGCGGCGCGGCGGCGTGTGGAGGAGCGGCGGCGGTCGTGAGGTAGAGGAGGGAGGGGACGGCGCAAGGTGTGGAGGCTAGGGTATGAGATCAAGTGTCATTGTTGCCCTAGACCAAGTCTAGTTTTAATAAATAAGTGATGGGCTTGAACCGGCCCAATGGACTTGGGTCAGGCCCAGGTCCATATGAACATTCGGTTCATTCCTATCACTGCGGCCTCATCATAATCCCGATTGACGATCAGATCGGACCGATCGACTCAATTTCCAAAACTGAACATTATGATGTGAAAACAATTTTTCAGACCACCTAGACCAAAATGACAGTTTAGCCCCTCAACTTTGGGAAATCGCAATTTCACCCCTGTTGACTTTTAGGAAGTCGCACTCCATAAAATCCTCCTCCTATGCTCAATACATTGAGCTCAATTTCCATATGGGAATCATGAATCCAGTACTTGTGTGACCCTCAATGGTTCAGGGATACAGCTAGCCGTGGGCCCACAACCATTTTGACTCCGAAATCACAATTTCGGACTTGCCCAAGGGATCATGGTAAAGCGCCTAGCAACATCGGCCCATGATCCCCTAGGTATCACTGATAGTTCCTGCAAGAACCAGATGGTCGTGGTTAGCGTACAGTACGGTCCTTTCAACACATATATCCCGATCAGATCAACGACCATTGGTATATCGAGAGTCGCTAGAGATCCGATAACTATGCATACATCTTGGAGATCAAATAATGACATCGCGAGTGTTACTAGGCAAACCCATTTACCTAAAACACATCCAGTATTCTGGCCAGAGATTTATTACACTATTATCTCCTCAGATAGCATAGGATATCCACGCATGAAAGCGAGCGGTGAATCCTCGACGACGAAGTATCGACTCCTACATGCATCGGGACCTCACCCAATCTCGCCACCTAATGACCCCAAGTGAGTCGGTAAACGGGTCAAAGTGAGGATCCTATCATGTAGAGTCTCAATGAAGTTTCGAGTAGTGAGGACTAATCAGTACAACCAAGACCTCGGACTTATCCACTCGACAAATCGTAACCACTTGGAATGTCCGAACGAGGGTAGTTCGATAGATCACCAGGTCACTATCCATCTGCATGCTCAGAACATCACAATGTTCCCTACCAATGAAACATGGTACTTCACATTGCAGATGCTAGTCTCAAGATCGGGCGGCCTTATCCTCATTTTGACGGCCCAATCGACTAGGAACGAGTTCAGAATACATAGTGACTATTCATGATAGCCATCATATCCACTATCACATCTAACATACACTATGGTGCATTATAGGTCTTTATCCAACACAATTGTTAACATTATAACATAATGAAAATAAAGAATGCCATAAAGAAATGTGTATTTCATAAATAAAGATCGTTATACACAAGAGTCAATAAAACCCACACGCCACAAGTTGGCTAGTTGGGCATCTACTCTAACAATCTTCCACTTGCCCTATAGCCAACTACTCATCAGACGCAGTCCCATTGTTTCGCGATGTTTTTCAAACAACGGTCCAGTATATGTTTGGATCTTTGGTGAGACCTAGGCTCCTTTTCTTGCGCAACGGCACCCGTTTTGTCGTAGTACACCGGGACTGGACCAACTCCTTCAGGGATTAAGCCAACTCTTGGACGAAATTCCTTATCCAAACCGCCTCTTTTGCAGCAGCTGATGCTGCGATGTACTTAGCCTCAGTGGTTGAATCCGCGATGGTGTCTTGCTTGGAACTCTTCCAAGAGACAGCACCACCATTGAGCATGAATACAAATCCAGAGGTTGACTTCGAATCATCCACGTCACATTGGAAGCTAGAATCAGTGTAGCCTTCCAATTTCAGTTCACCACCCCCATAGACCATGAACATATTCTTAGTCCTTCGCAAGTACTTAAGAATATCTTTCACGGCATTCCAATGAATTTGGCCGGGGTTGGCTTGGTAACGGCTCGTGACACTCAGAGCATATGCGACATCCGGTCTAGTTGAGATCATGCCATACATAATACTACCTATTGCCGAGGCATATGGCACACGTGTCATACTCTCTATCTCCTCATCAGTCTTTGGACACATAGACTTAGATAGAGTGACCCCTTGACACATAGGTAGGTGTCCTCTCTTGGACTCTTCCATAGAGAACCGCTTAAGTATGGTATCGATGTAGGTAGCTTGGGTGATTCCGAGCATCCTTTTCGATCTATCCCGCTAGATCTGTATTTCAAGAATATAGGATGCTTCACCCATGTCCTTCATCAAGAATCTACTAGACAACCATACTTTAGTTGATTGCATCATTCCTACATCATTCCCAATGAGTAGAATGTCATCAACATAAGGTACAAGGAATGTCACAGCGCTTTTAACTACCTTCTTATATACACATGGCTCCTCGGGATTCTTGATGAAACCAAATTCCTTAATTGTTTCATCGAATCTCAGGTTCCAACTTCTCGATGCTTGTTTGATACCGTAGATCGATCTATGAAGTTTTCATACCTTATGATCACTTCCTACAGATGTGAAACCATCAGACTGCATCATATAGATCTCTTCCTTAATGTTTCCATTAAGGAACGCAGTTTTCACATCCATTTGCCATATCTCATAGTTGTACCATGCGGCTATGGCTAGTAGGATTCTAATTGACTTGAACATCGCGACTGGTGAAAAGGTTTACGATCATAGTCCGTCAATCTCAGACTGCATTGCTTCAAGCCACAAATTAGAATCAGCATAAAAAATTGCTTCCTTGAAAGTTCTTGGATCACATCCAATAACTTGATCATTTTGATCATCTTCTAGGAGAAAACCGTATCTTTCAGGAGCCCTAAGAACCCTTTCGGATCTCCTAGGTGCGACCATTTCTGGTACTGGCTCTGGAGGTGTGGGAGACTCACTTGGTACTTCAGACGGTTCTCGAACCTCTTCGAGATCTACTATCTTGCCTTTTCTATCGAGTAGAAATTCCCTTTCCATAAAGGTGGCATTTCTAGAAACAAACACTTTTGTTTCGTTGGGATAGTAGAAGTAGTATCCAATGGAATTCTTTGGATACCCAATGAAGTAACATAAGATGGATCTAGTATCCAGCTTATCTCCCACTGTCTGCTTCACGTAAGCAGGACATCCCCAAATCCTCATGTATGAGTATTTGGGCGGCTTGCCCATCCATATCTCATATGGAGTCTCATCCACTGCCTTGGTGTGGACATTGTTCAACAACATTACCGCCGTTTCAAGCGCATAGCCCCAAAACAAGGTAGGAAGTTCAGTGAAGCTCATCATAGATCGAACCATGTCCATCAAGGTTCGATTACGACGCTACGCTACACCATTGAGCTGTGGTGTGGCCGGAGGGGTCCACTGCGAGAGAATCCCATTCTCTTTAAGAAAGATAGTCTTGAAATTCAGCACTCAAGTATTCACCACCTCGATCGGATCGAAGTGCTTTAATAATTTTCCCTAACTGATTTTCTACTTCAGCCTTGAATTCTTTGAACCTTTCAAAGGATTTAGACTTGTGCTTCATTAAGTACAAGTACCCATACCTAGAGTGATCATCGGTAAAGGTGATGAAGTATGTGTGACCGTACTTAGTACCAATGCTAAGTGGGCCACACACATCAGTATAGATCAAATCCAATAGGCCTTGAGCACGCTCAGGCTTTCCCTTGAAGGGTTGTTTAGTCATCTTTCCCTTGAGACAAGATTCACAAGTCGGTAGGGAGTTAATGTCTGACAAATCAAACATGTAACTCCTAACTAACTTGTTCATCCTACTTAGGGAAATATGACATAGTCTAGCGTGCCAAAGTTGTGCTGGGTTTAAGCTATCGTTTTTCCTTTTAATTGTTGTTGTATGTGTTTCCACATCGCGAGTTGGAACTTCTTTTAATTTTAAGGTGTATAAATCGTTTTCGCGTTCCCCAATTCGAATTAGCAAAAACACAAGAATATCCATCACAATCAAGCATAGAAACAGAAATAATGTTCTTTATTAATTCGGGAAAACAAATAAAACGTTTCTCAATAACAACTTAAAATTCGAAGACAGAAATAAATAAACATCTCCTATAGCTACAGCAGCAACTCTTGTTCCATTGCCCAGACTCAAGTGGGTCTCACCCTCTCTAAGACGTCGGCTTCTTGTCATCATCTGCAAATCATTTCAGATATGAGATCCACATCCGGTATCAAGTACCCAAGAATTCGAATTAAGAGACATATTTATTTCAATATAGAACATACCTTTTGCAGTTCGCAACTGCTCGAGGTACTCCTTGCAGTTCCTCCTCCAGTGCCCAGGCTTGTGACAGTGGTGGCAAACATCCTCAGACTTGTTCGGCTTGGAAGCCTTTGCCTTGGGCTTCTTTGTGGGCTTTTCCTCCTTCGTAGGGGCAGAACGCTTCTTACCCTTGCGTTTGGGCCCCTTATTCGTAGAGGAAGAAGAGCCCATAAGGAGGACGAGCTTGTCCTTCTTTATGGTCCCCTCAAACACTACAAGCATGTTCACCACCTCTTCGAGGGTGGCTTCCAGCTTGTTCATGTTGAAGTTGACCACAAAGGGGTCGAATGCAGCGGGTAGTGAGAGGAGAAGCAAATCCACAGACAGCTCATGTGGAAGTGTGATATCAAGGCCCACCAACTTTTCAATGAGCCCAATCATACGAACTCCATGCTCGCGGACCGAAGTCCCATCGTGCATGCGGCTCGTCATAAGCTCCTTGACAGTGGTGAACCTTTCATGTCGAGAGTTCTCCCCATACAGCTCTTTGAGATGAATATGTATGTCAGCAGCATACATGGTCTTCTCAAAGCGCCGCTGCATTTAGTTTGACATCGATGCCATCATATAGCATTGAGTCTTAAGCTTGTCATCCCACCATTTGTTAAGCGTAGTCAGATCCTCAGGGCTGACGTCGGCAGGGGCTTCCTTCGGAGGGCTCTTCACTAACGTGTAGAGAAGTTTCTCTGAAGCCAATACAATATTGAGGTTTCGAAGCCAGTCTTGGTAGTTTAGACCAGTGAACTTGTTGCTATCCAGTATAGCAGCAAGTGGATTTTTGATCGAAGACATTTTATAAGCAGTTTATACTGAAAAGAAAAACAGACATGCATTACTAACTATATATGAAAAACGCTAAGACATAAAACAAGGTCATTTAGTTCTATGAATTACCCTCCCACTATTTTAACGTGCATTCACCTCACGTCCAGTAAGGGCCCAATAATATGACGCCGATTACTATCACGTGTCAAGATGACCCATCAATGTCGAGTTGTGAAGGACGGTCCCCTTAACGTCCCCAATAATATGAGCCAACGTTAAAGGGAGTTCCAACCAACTCACAGCGAGTGTCAATGATGTGTACAGCTTTCTGGTATACATAAACCTCTCAAAAATATGAGCCAGGCCATGTATACGGGTAGCATCGACGTACACTCATTGTTGATGGAAGGTAGGAGAATTTAAACAAATTTAAATTCCCTTAGTTTATCGAATAAACTTTTAATCTTGATATCAGTTTTAAATCACATTTAAAACGAGGGATTTTTAATTTTGAAAATTTGGTCTCAATTAATTTTAAATCACAATTTAAAATGCGGATTCAACAAAACATATATCGCATATATATAAACTTTGGGATGATCGATCGCGAGAGCTATGCGGTCCGTGGTTTCCAATCACGGACCTGGGTCCAGTCCTAGGTGAAATGCAGTATGCAATGCAATCCTATTACATTAGCTTCCGGTTTTACAGATTTTCGGTCTTCAATATCTTTGATCGTCATCGCCACCATCTTCAAATGTACTCCCACTAAATCTAATATTTACAATTAAATATCCATGACACATTGGGATACATTTTAAGGGGTGGGAACGGGCCATAAACCAGACCCACTTTATAAATGATATATCAACAATATTTAAAACCAAAATCGCAAAACCTAGAGCATACATCTAACACATTGGGCACGGCTCTCGATCATCCCAAACATGCAATCAAATTAATTAATTGACATAAATAAAATAATCAAATCAAATTTGATAATTTCCAACAAAATCATATTTTAATTATAAAATCACATTTTGTCAACAAAATCATATTTTAATTATAAAATCATATTTCATAAATAAAATTACATTTTGTCAATTTAATTGCATCAAATTGGGCTTACAACAATTTTAGGCCCAAAATCTCAAAAATTCCAAAATCAATTTTTGGTCCAACCAAAATTGGCCCAATATCAAATATTGGCCCGAAAACGCCTCGGGCCATTCGGGGCAGACCCAAAAATCCAAGGAGTCGAAAAAACAGGTTGCAACGCCGCCTCGGGTATGCCGGACGGAGGCGCCCGCCGCGCGAGCAGCGTGCGGTGGCTACAGTGCCTGCGTGCGGTGGCTACAATGCCTGCGTGCGGCGGCTACAGTGCCCGCGTGCGGCGGCTACAGTGCCCGCGTGCGGCAGCCACAGTGCCGCCGTTGGTTTTTTTTTTTTTTAATTTTCGAAAATTTGTGATTTGATGCAATAAGGCACAATTATGTATTGAAGGATCCGAGCCTTGGCTCTGATACCACTGTTGGAGACAATGGCGGATCCGGATCTCATTTCTCGGGGGCGCAGTGGAAGTTTAAAAAATTGCCCCGAAAAATGTTCAATACATCAAATATAATCTATAAATCATGCATAAGATGTTTTATAGAGTGTCACCTTGCTGGCGTCTAGGCGCCTGACTCCAAAAAAATTGCCCCGAAAAATGTTCAATACATCAAATATAATCTATAAATCATGCATAAGATGTTTTATAGAGTGTCACCTTGCTGGCGTCTAGGCGCCTGACTCCAACCAAATTCGCAGGGAATCTGGCTCTTCACGGTAGGCGGCGGTAGATCCTCCTAATCAGGTCCACGACCGAAAACAAGAATCCTTCGTCAGCCTGCACTAGAAGGCCTGACGAATTTGGTACGGACGGAAACTCCTCGAAAAGACGATCGGAACAAGTCCGATCACGGCGGCGCGGCGCGGTGGCGCGTGGAGGAGCGGCGGCGGTCGTGAGGTAGAGGAGGGAGGGGCGACGCAAGGTGTGGAGGCTAGGGTATGAGATCAAGTGTCATTGTTGCCCTAGACCAAGTCTAGTTTTAATAAATAAGTGATGGGCTTGAACCGGCCCAATGAACTTGGGTCAGGCCCAGGTCCATATGAACATTCGGTTCATTCCTATCACTGCGGCCTCATCATAATCCCGATTGATGATCAGATCGGAGCTATCGAATCAGTTTCCAAAACTGAACATTATGATGTGAAAATAATTTTTCAGACCACTTAGACCAAAATTACAGTTTAGCCCCTCAACTTTGGGAAATCGTAATTTGACCCCTGTTGACTTTTAGGAAGTCGCACTCCCTAAAATCCTCCTCCTATGCTCAACACATTGAGCTCAATTTCCGTGCGGGAATCGTGAATCCAGTACTTGTGTGACCCTCAATGGTTCAGGGATATAGCTAGCCGTGGGCCCACAACCATTGTGACTCCGAAATCACAATTTCGGACTTGCCCAACGGATCATGGTAAAGCGCCTAGCAACATCGCCCCATGATCCCCTAGGTATCATTGATAGTGCCTGCAAGAACCAGTTGGTCGTGGTTAGCGTACAGTACGATACTTTCAACACATATATCCCGATCAGATCAACGACCATTGGTATATCGAGAGTCGCTAGAGATCCGATAACTATGCATACATCTTGGAGATGAAATAGTGACATCGCGAGTGTTACTAGGCAAACCCATTTACCTAAAACACATCCAGTACTCTGGCCAGAGATTTATTACACTATTATCTCCTCAGATAGCATAGGATATCCACGCATGAAAGCGAGCGGTGAATCCTCGACAACAAAGCATCGACTCCTACATGCATCGGGACCTCACCCAATCCCACCACCTAATGACCCCAAGTGAGTCGGTAAACGGGTCAAAGTGAGGTGCCTATCATGTAGAGTCTCAATGACGTTTCGAGTAGTGAGGACTAATCAGTACAACCAAGACCTCGGACTTATCCACTCGATAAATGGTAACCACTTGGAAAGTCCGAACGAGGGTAGTCGATAGATCACCAGGCCACTATCCATCTGCATGCTCAGAACATCACAATGTTCCCTACCAATGAAACATGGTACTTCACATCGCAGATGATAGTCTCAAGCTCGGGCGGCCTTATCCTCATTTTGACGGCCCAATCGACTAGGAATGAGTTCAGAATACACAGTGACTATTAGATGTGTTTCATGATAGCCATCATATCAACTATCACATCTAACATACACTATGGTGCATTCTAGGTCTTTATCCAACACAATTGTTAACATTATAACATAATGAAAATAAAGAATGCCATAAAGAAATGTGTATTTCATAAATAAAGATCGTTATACACAAGAGTCAATAAAACCCACACGCCACAAGTTGGCTAGTTGGGCATCTACTCTAACAATATGAACAGCAGAGCACAGTAGAGAGAAGAGCGAAGCATGAAGTCAAAAAGTGTTGTGCAAATTCAAGACGCAGAAAAAGAAGAAAGCACAAACCTGGGAAGATATCGAGAAACCAGCTCTAAGAGGATCACTTCCTAGTGTGTGAGATTTTATATTTGAGAGATCACGTTATACACTTTAAATCTCACACACGATTCACTAACATAGCTGATTAGATCAGCTGAGTGAATCAAAAACAAAAACGAATTCCATTGTAGTCTTTGGATAGAGACGTTAAACAAGTCTAGTTGTATTTCGCACTGAGATGTTAAAGAAGTGTCTGTAGCCTTTCTCACCTAGGCAGTAAAGAAATGAAGTTAGACACACAACTTGCGGGCTTCGTGTGCGGTGGTTGCTAGGGCTTCTTGCAGCTGCTGGTTGTAGGAGTGGGTTGCAGCGAGGGTCGCTGTGATCAAAGCCTTATAGTGGATCCTTCCCAATTACGGAAGAAGGGGAGATGTAGGTGATTCAGTTCCGAACTTCCATAAATAAATTGCAGCATATTTCTTTACATCTTTCTGCATTAACATTCATGCATTGCATGTTTAACTATGCTTAAAACTGTTTATTGGCTTTTGATTATAAGAGTTCAGTTTGAGTTGTTTCCGCATGATTTTAACTCATAACTCAATCTGTATCTCAGTGCATTAACATTCAAGAACATTGAGTTATTACAGCTCAAGATTTCATGAACCAGATTTTCTATGTTAAACCAGCTCGCAGAGCTGCTGGTCCATCTTCAAGCCAATCTGGTTTTACAGCTGCATGCTGGTTTTCAACTCCCAAATTTTAAAATGTACGTAATGTACGTGGTTGATGTTTAGTCTATATGAGAACCTACATGAGTTGTGGCAGAGCTCACGCAAACCTCGGTATTTCGATCCTAATAGTTCGTATCAGAGCAGGATGTTCTTGAAAGTGCATTTATTTTCAAAAATTTTGAAAATAGTTTTAAGATACTTTATGCTATGATAGTTTCTAGTCAAAAGCTTTTTTGTGCTACAAAACTTTTAAGGTTTTCAAAACTCCTTATAAAGATAGGGGGAGTAATGAATTTTGAATAGCAGAGCAATTTCTTGAAAGGAAAGAGCAGCAACATCTCTTCTGTCGAGCTGATAGATTGTGCAGATCTGTGGACGTCAAGACCTCTTACGCTGGTTTCGATGAAAGATAGTGACTATGACAGTGTTCGGGAGAAGCGGAAGAGATTCAGTGAATTCAATTGTCATTTATCCTTTAGTCTGGACAAATTAAATTTTTAAGGTGGCACAGATTTTGTTTTTCAAATCTCATATCATGCACTTGTTTTCACAAAAGGTCATCCCTCGTAAAAATACTTTTATCTTCAAATAAAATAACCCCGTGATCTGTTTAGGAGAGTTTAGTTTTAAATATTAAGGGGGAGACAAGTTTTCGAAACCCTTTCTGATTCCCACAAAAAGGGGGAGAAATATTTTGAAGCATAAACATACGTGCATATGTTTATTCAGGTTTTGTGTAAATCAAAAAGGGGGAGATTTTTGGATCTGTTTCTACAGATCAGAATCTGAATTTTATTAACACAAAACCTACTTATATGTGAGGATTGAGATTCAAAAATTTGTGATTAATCGGGAGTTATGGATTTTCGAAATTCATATTTGAGATTTTGGTCGAATCTGGTTGATGGTTTTTCAGATTGACTTAGAGCTGTTCAGATTCGAGTCGCTAGGCGCTATCGGGTGATAGTTGAGTAGTCGATTTTGGGCGCGAGAAGTGAAGCATCGTCGTTTTGCAATTTCAGATGTCTTGCTAATAGATGGAATCTGTTGTGGCGATTCAGATGTCAACGTTAGTCAATGGTGCTGTGTAGCGAGCGCTGATGAGGGTATCGAGATACATCTGTTAGCGTTAGCGCGTGGATGCGAGAAGATGCCACGTGTAGCTCAACACATCTGAGTTGACTGCTGTTGTCAGCGATGTTCAGATGTTGCTAGCGAGAGAGAGACCTGTTCCAGCTGTTTAAGCTCTGCTACGTCGTTTGGGATTAGTTGGCACAATGTCGTTTGCTGTTGTGCGTTAGTGGAGCGTAGCGAAGTCTGAATTGTGGCAGCTGAGCCAGCTGTGAGTGAGCACTGGATGCAGATGTGAGGACTCTTGCGTTAGTGCACGATGAGATCTTTTGCTGTTGTGCGTTAGTGGAGCGTAGCGAAGTCTGAATTGTGGCAGCTGAGCCAGCTGTGAGTGAGCACTGGATGCAGATGTGAGGACTCTTGCGTTAGTGCACGATGAGATCTGAGTTGATGAGACCAGAAGCTGGATCGAGGATTTAAATACAAGTGTTGATCGACACTTAGCGTATTTAGAACCCGATATTTCCTTTCTTCTTTTCCCGATACCCTCGAAACCCTTACTGTTCACTGAACGCTATTTCTCCGATTTGCCGTCGATTTACGCCGTTGTTTGGAGCAAGACCGGTGGCTCTGAACTCGTCTTGCTTAGCTCTTCGATTGTTACCAGTTAGGTGACCTGATTCGACGAGTAGGAGGAGCGCGAAGGAATCCCAGTGTTCGTGAATTTATACGACAGTTGACCCAGGAATTCCGTAGTTCGTTTGAGCTTCTGGGTAAGTGCTTCCTTACTGTTGTGAGCTTAGTCTAGTTGTTAGAACCTAAGTTGATAGGTAGAACCAGATATGAGTTCTAACCGTAGGCAGTAAGGTGTAGAAGTTCAGTTTTGAGATAAGCTAGGAGATGTCTTGACAGATTTGAGTTCCCTGGGCAGTTCCTGCTGTGGTTGCCGAGACCAGCGAAGGAGCAGATTGGTGAAGGCTGAGTTTCCATGCCCTGGTGAGATCTGTTGAGGTAGAAATTGAGCGTTGGGGTACGAATTGAGCTTCTGATTACAGCTTTGACATAAGCGTGTAGTGTTTTGAAGCATGAATGATGTTCTGTGGAATCTGATTGTGTGATTAGTGTGCTTTACGTGAACAGTTATTGCTCATATCTGAATTTATATGTTCTGTTTACGTAATTTATGCATGTTGAAATCAGATTTGAATTTCATGGCATTCATGCATACATATTGAGCCTGATTGTTGATTGAGAACCCGAGAAAGAGCCACGTTGTGATCGGCAGACAGATGTGTCATGCCTGAAAGGTCCAACTCTATCATCGGAGTGGTGACCGACTGATTGGTCGTGTCTGAATACCACCGAGTTATGATGGGTAATTGAGTGGCCAGCCCTGAAGATCACGGACCGATGATTTCCCGGGCTGATTAGCTGTGCATGGTATAGAGGCTCGCCTTTGATTTTCCAGCTGACTCGTTGGCCTAGATGACCGATTCTTTGACATCCCTCATGCATTCATGTTTTGATATACTGCATGTTTATGAGTTGCTTTTTTCTTAGTCCTCTTCGTACTAAGGTTTGACCTCGTATTTCTTTTCCTACATTTGTGTTCTTGGGTCTGTGTTACCCATTGCAGGAGTCGTAGGTAATCTGGCTGGGCAGAGCGGAGCTGCAGCTAGTAGATCCCCGTTTGGTTGAGTCCCAGTGTATTTGTATATATATCGAACCAGGGGATGCCCTGAGTTCCTATGTATGTTGGGGATCTGTATTGAGATTTATTTTGATTACCTGTAGTGTTTGGATTTGAGTTAAATCCTATTTTGAGTATGTATTATTTTGAATGAAGATTTTGAGTTCAGGCCCATGTATTTAGAAAATTTTTAAGCCCTATTTCATGCTTCCATGATTATGTGCTTAATTGTAATGTTAATCCTTGTTGATTAGCATGGGGCCTGACATTTTTGGCATCAGAGCTTAAACTGGGATAAGCTCATTTTCCTTTGATGACACTCTAGTCTAGGCACAGAGTTTTGATTTGATTTCTTGCTTGACTCTGTGACTTGCTTGATTTGATATCTATCTCTGTGATTACCTGCTGTTAGTCTTACCTTGAGATTTGATTAGATGCCGCCTGACTATTTTTGGCATCAGAGCTTAAACTGGGATAAGCTCTATTTTCCTTTGATGACACTCTAGTCTAGGCACAGAGTTTTGATTTGATTTCTTGCTTGACTCTGTGACTTGCTTGATTTGATATCTATCTCTGTGATTACCTGCTGTTAGTCTTACCTTGAGATTTGATTAGATGCCGCCGAGGATAGGTAGAGGTAGGACTTCTAGACGTACCGGTGAGGAGTCCAGGCCTCCGAGAGCGATGAGGATGTTCAGCAGGAGGTACCTTTGCGTCGTAGAGAGAGACCGGCAGAGGTGGAGGATGTGACGAGACAGATAGGTGAGATGAAGCTAGTGTTGACTAGGTTCCAGAGGATGAATCCCCCTACTTTCACTGGCGCCGAGGGTGGTCTTTCGACTTAAGGCTGGTTGGAGCACATGGAGGACTTGTTCGATACTTTGTAGTACACCACAGAACGGAGATTGAAGTTAGCCGTTTTGCAGTTGATGGAGCATGCTCAACGTTGGTGGAAGGGTACTTCCAGAGTGATGAGAGAGACCGGAGTCTTGGTTTCTTAGGAGAGCTTCTGTGCCGCGTTTCGACAGGATTATACCCCAGAGTCGTACTTCAACAATCGTGAGAGGGAGTTCGACAACTTGAAGCAAGGAAATTTAAAGGTTGCTAGGTATGCCAGACAGTTTTCTTCCCTTCTGGCGTATGTTCCCCACGTTGCTAGCCAGGAGCGAACGAAGAGGAACAAGTTTATTATATTGAGGCCGGAGTTGTTTCAGTTGGTATTGGCTGGTGCCCCATCGACGTATGCAGAGGCTGTGAATCGAGCAGTTGATATTGAGGAGAGTTTGTTGGATGCGCTGACGCTGGTTCCGATGATAGTTGGACGAGGTTCCTATCCTTCGCCTGAAGGTACGCATTCTTCCCAGTCTCCTCAGACTTTGCAGCAATCGAACCGTCAGCGGTTCAGGCCTCGTGGGAAGCAGTTTAAGAAGAATTCAAATTCTAGTTCCTCTGGTTCTGTGAGCTCTGGTGGCAGTGGTTCAGGAGGAGTGTCTTGTGGACAGTGTGGTGGCAGGCACATGACTTCGCAGTGCCGTGGAGTTCAGGGGACTTGCCATAACTGTGGGCAGCCTGGACACTTTTTGAGAGTGTGTCCTTTGTTGAGGGGTACATATTCGATTCCTTCACAGCAAGGTTTGGCTGGTGGTTCTTTACAGAGGCCGCAACCTCCTACCCCGATCCAACGATCTGGATTCCAACCTCATGAATTGTCTAGGTTTGGAGGACCTTCGTGACCACAGTTTCCGGGACCGCAACAGGCTCAGGTGAACGCCTTGACGAGTGAGCAAGCCGCTGATATGCCTGAGAGGATTATCGCAGGTACATGCTCTATCTTTGATCTTCCTGCGAGAGTTTTATTTGATACGAGAGCGTCACAATCCTTTGTTTCCGCATGGTTTGTGCATGAGTGTGGGTTGAGAGTTACCCCACTGTGTGATGTTGTATCTGTGTCCACTCCTGCTGGTGTGTGGTTGTTGTCCCGTGAGATTGCGGTGGTGGCACCCGAACCCACGGGGTCACGGATTTGGGGTGAAATAAAATTTTGAAATGAAAAGAAGGGCTGAATGACAATTTGTTATAAGCTGTATTTCTTATAACTTAGAAAGATTTCGAAACACCAACACAAAACTGACGTACACACGTTCGGCGCCAAGTACTGAAATTTTTGCTGAAAACATATTTCATATATATACTGCAATTGCGATACTACAACATCTGAAATTCTATATGAATTTGCTACTGTTGCAATAGATTTAATACAGATGTCCAAGATAAAAGACAACAATAGCTAAGACACGAGAAACGCTGTCCATAGATAAACACTTCACCACCCATCTGTCTCAGCTTCCACCTTTCGCTTGTCCCTTAACTGTCTCACCAGAACCATTTTAAAAGCTAATGAGCCTAGGGACTCAGCAAGTAAAATCTGAGCAATAACAAAGTCATTTAACGCAGGCAGGCATCTGAAAATTTACATATCTGAGTTTAAAGGAACTTCATTTAAACATAAAAATTCTTTCGTAAACTTTCTTAAACTTTCTTTCTTAAACTTTATTTCATAACTTGGATGCGGGGACAATAACCCAGATCCCTTCATTTAATTTCTTGTACTTTATGGTTTATGGCTTAGAAGCTCTCCTTAGGTCCGTTATGCACTTGATCAAATGACTTCTGATATCAGTTCTAGCTTATTGCTCATTGTGAAGGGGTATACAGATCCGTCAATCCGTAATCCTGATCCTTCCTGCTGTTGAAGGGGCACACTGGTTCGTCAGCCAGGAACTCAACCTTCCTTATTACCATATGTTATCTATGCCATAAATCCTTAAAATAAACTTTCATTCCTTTAAACTCTTATCTTTGGAAATCCTCTTTGAAATCTTCTTTGAAATCTCACTGTGTTCGCTTCTTTTAAAACTTGCTTCCCATTTTAAAACTTACTGAGTATCAGATTTGACTACTGGAAAATGATCGCTAAAATGCGAACATATTTCTCTATAGGAAACTGTACTGGAAAGCAAAACAGATCTCGATTGTGAAAAATACATCGCTAAATTTGAAACAGATGTCGTTGGTCAACTCAGATGTCAACGCAGGCATAGTGTTTGGAAAAGAAACAGATGTCTGATTATAAAATAGTAAAGCTAGAGTGAAACAGATATAACCAACGGAATAGTGTTTAGGAGTAAAACAGCTGCAACTTGGTCAACTCAGATGTCAACGCAACTAAGTTGGTCAACTCAGATGTCAATGAATAATCATAACTGACTCAGCAGTGAAGTATTTAATACTGTGAAATCTGACCAAAATCTGATGTGTAGCGAAAACACCAGGTATGAATAATCATAACTGACTCAGCAGTGAAGTATTTAATACTGTGAAATCTGACCAAAATCTGATGTGTAGCGAAAACACCAGGTGAAATGAAAACTTCTGTTTTTAAATATGAAATTTAGTCGCTAACATAGGAAACAAAGTCTGAATAAGAACTTGTTGCTGCAACATCACGAACGACATCTACGATACCAGTTCTGCCTATCAAACCAGACTTAGTTTCTGATTCTACTAGCATCTCCGATTACATAGAGTCAAATTCAAATGTTACCATTCACCAGAAATAAGAACATTCATGAACATATGTGACTCAAATCTGAACTCCTTGGTACTTTTAAACATCCTTAACTTTATTAAAACATTCTGAAAAACTTTGGAAGCAGAAAACATAACTTTGAACCCAATCTTTATTTTCTTGAACATACGTAAACGTGAACTTAAACATAGCTTTAAAAAAATACAGGCAAGAAGATCCATAACATGAGAAAAATCAATATATGCTTCAAATGGTGTAGCAAAGGATCAGCTTTTACTTGCCTTTAACTGAGCTTTACAACGACAATTAGTTCCTGCAGAGTTCCTCCTCCTCAAGCAATCACAACGAGCTTCTTTTGGAAATATTTGAGAGAACACAAAAGAGTTTTCTTTCTGTAAGTGAAATGAACCCTTTCCTTCAAAACAGGTATTTGTATGAGAGGGATTAGTGGCAGGTGAGGTGTAGTCATCAAGCATGACACACCTTACCTAAAGTTATGAATTTGAGTAAAATTTCCCTCTCAATATTTTAATTTGTAAATCTACCAAACCCTTTTAAAAAGAAATCATTTCGTTCACTTACAAAATCATTTTCAACAGATTTCTAAAATCTGCTCGTGTATTGCACTTGGAGTGACATCTGCCGGAACTTGCTGCATTGTGCCTCGTTCTGAAATTAGTAAAATCAGCTTTCATAAAATAGATTATGCTAACATTTAAATTGTCCATTTCGACCCTTGAAAGAAATAGATTCATATATATATGGTCCTATGGATTTTGGGACGTTACAACTCTACCCTACTTATTGAAATTTCATCCTCGAAATTTACTTACTAAACATATATGGGTAAAGGTTAAGCATATTAGCTTCTGTCTCCCAAGTAGCTTCTCGCTCAGATTGGTTAGACCATTGAATCTTAACCATAGGAATACTACGGTTCTTAACTTTCTAACTTCTTGAAGAAGAATTCTCTCTGGTCTCTCTTCGTAACTTAAATCTGGTGCTAACTGGATTGGCTCATGGCTTAGCACATGCGAAGGGTTAGGAAATACTTCCTCAAAGCTGAAACATGAAAAACGCTATGCACTGCTGACAGCTATGGGGGCAGTGCTAAACGATAAGCTAGCGTTCATATTCTTTCTAAAATCTAATATGGTCCAATATATCTTGGACTCAGCTTTCCTTTCTTCCCAAAACGCATTACTCCTTTCATAGGAGCAATTCTTAGGAATACATGATCGCCGATTTCGAAATGCAGCTCTCTCCTCCTATTATCTGCGTAACTCTTCTGCCAGCTTTGAGCAGCTTTCATCCACTCTCTTATCTTTCTAATAGCTTATGCTGTTTGCTCCACTACATCTGGTCCTAATCCAGCTCTCTCACCAACTTCATCCCAGTGAAGAGGTATTCTACATTTGTGACCATAGAGAGCTTCATATGGAGCCATCTGGATAGATGCTTGGAAACTGTTATTGTACGCAAATTCTACCAATGGTAGCTTTAAATCCCATCCTTCTGAAAAATCCACAATACAAGCTCTGAGCAAATCTTCTAAAATCTGAATCACCCTTTCAGATTGTCCATCTGTCTGAGGGTGAAAAGCTGTGCTAAAGTCAGCTTCGTACCCAAAGCTCTATGCAAACTCTTCCAAAAAGCTGAGGTAAACTTCGGATCTCTATTCGATATTATGGAAATTGGAACACCATGCAGCCTCACTATTTCCTTTACAAACAAATCTGCATATCTACTCACATTGTATGTTGTCTTAACTGGTAAGAAGTGAGGAGACTTAGTGAGTCTGTCTATTATAACCCAGATAGAGTTATATCCTTGAACAGTCTTGGGTAGACCAACTACAAAATCCATCGCTATACACTCCAATTTCCATTCTTGAATAGGCAGGGGTTTTAATAAGCCTGCTGGTCTTTGGTGTTCAGCTTTCACCAATTGACAAGTCAAACACTCAGAGACAAATCTGGCAATGTCTCGCTTCATTCCTGGCCACCAATACAATTTTTGGAGGTACTTGTACATTTCGGTACTCCCTGATGTACAGAGTATGGGGCTGTATGAGCCTCTATCATAAGATATGATCTCAACGTTTCTACTTGAGGCACCCAGATTCTCCTGTGAAACCTACTATTCCTTCTTCTAAAAAATAGAGGTTGCTGCCTCTCTCTCTATCTTGTTTAACCCACTTCTGAAGTTGCTCATCTTTGGGTTGTCCCTCTCGAATCTGATCTATCAGATTTGAACTTATGGAGAGATCTGCCAAAACCATAGTACTACTACTGGGCACTACTTCTATTCCAGACTTCTCAATATTATACGCCAATGGTCTCTGGACATAGAGCTGGGCTAAACCAACAGACTTCCTACTTAGAGCATCAGCCACCACGTTGGCTTTTCCTGGGTGATAACTGATTGTGCAATCGTAATCCTTAAACAGCTCTAACCATATCCTCTGCCTCATATTCAGTTCCTTCTGGGTGAATAAATACTTGAGGCTCTTATGGTCAGTGAATATTTCACACTTCTCCCCATAAATATAATGTCTCCAAATCTTAAGGGCAAATACTACAGCTGCCAACTCTAAGTCATGCGTAGGATAATTCTTCTCATGATCCTTAAGTTGTCTGGAAGCATAGGAAATCACTCTACGGTCCTGCATCAATACAGCACCTAAACCCATCTTAGACGCATCTGTATAGATGACAAAATTTCCTTGACCGGATGGCATAACTAACACATGGGCTTCTATCAGTGCTTGCTTCAACTTTTCAAAGTTGATTTGACATTCTGGATTCCATTCATACTTAACCATCTTTCTTGTCAGCGAGGTCAAGGGAACAGCTATCTTAGAAAATCCTTGGATAAATCGCCTATAATATCCGGCTAAACCAAGAAACTCCTTATTTCTGAAATAGATCTTGGTACTGACCAGTCATGAACAACTTCTACCTTAGCTGGGTCAACTTTTAATCCATCCTTAGATATAATATGACCTAAGAAAGCTACTTTCTCCAACCAGAAGTCACACTTGCTAAATTAAGCAAACAACTGCTTATTCTTCAACACTTGAAGCACAACCCTCAAATGATTGACATGCTCAAATCTGGTCTTAGAATACACTAAGATGTCATCTATGAACACAACTACAAATTGGTTCAGAAATGGTTGGATAACTCTATTCATTAAATCCATGAAAGCTGATGGGGCATTCGTAAGTCCGAAAGGCATAACTAAGAACTCATAGCGACCATAACGAGTTCTGAAGGCTGTCTTATAGACATCTAATGCTTTAATCTTTAACTGGTGGTAACCAGACCTAAAGTCAATCTTAGAAAAGACTATTGATCCTTTCAACTGGTCAAAAAGATCCTCAATTCTAGGAAGGGGATATTTATTCTTAATGGTCAACTTATTCAGCTCTCTATAATCTATACATAACCTCAGACTCCCGTCTTATTTCTTAACAAAAAGAACAGGGGCTCCCCAGGGGGACGTACTTGGTCTAATAAATCCCTTATCTAATAGATCTTGTATCTGTTACTTTAGTTCCTTCATCTCTGATGGAGCTAGACGGTAGGGTGTTATAGAAACTTGAGCTGCTCCTGGAACTAAATCAATAGAAAATTCCAGTTCTCTGTCTGGTGGTAATCCATGGAAATCCTCTGGAAAAACCTCGGGAAACTCATTCACCATCTCCACATCTGAAATTTGGGGCTTACTAATCGTTGCTAAGGACGACAAGCTTGCCAAAAATCCTACCCCTCCTTTCCTCAAACAGCGTTGAACCTTAAGAGCTGATATAATACGGGGAATCCTCCAAACATAATTGGCTTCAAACTTAAATGGATCCCCTCTAGGTGGATTAACCACTATTGTTCGAAGCTTAAAGTCTATCACTACTCCATATTTAGTCAACCAGTCTACGCCCAAAATCATATCGAATTCAGGCATTGGTAACATAAATTAGATTGGCAGTAATCAAATGCCCTTGCAGTCTAAGTTCTAAACCTCGAAAAAAATCATGAAATACTAACTCTTCTCCCGAAGGTACTGTTACACAAAAGCCTATAGTTACTTGGTCAGGCTTAATGGGTAACTTCTTAGAAAACTTGGCTGCTGTAAAAGAATGAGTAGCTCCTGAATCTATCAAAGCCATAGAAGGCAAACCAGCAATCATAATCTTACCAGTGACTACTGTCGAGTCTGGGTTCGATTGATCAGCTATCATCACATAGGCTCTACTGGTCACCAGTTGCCTTGACTTTGGGCAATTATTCATGATATTCCCTGGCAACCCACATCTGTAGCAGACATTCTGTCCAAGTCTGCATTGACCAGGATGAGTCCTCTAACACTTGGGACACACGGTTCTGCTGTTGCTGGCTGGAACTGCACTAATGGGTTGGATCGGTAGAGGTTTCTGCTCTTGAGTCCTCTGTTGATTCTTATTTTGCTTCTTGAAGGGCCTCTGATCTTTCTGCTGAAAGGCCTGCCTCTTCTGCTGCCTTTCTTCATCAACATATTTCCAGTCTCTTTCAATTCGTCAGGGCTCTATCCACTGCTTCTCTGTAAGTCTTGGGCACCGGCGGCGGGCGGCGCACGGTGGCGGCGTGAGTTGGGAAGGGAGGGAGGCGGCTACTATAGCTAGGTATAGGGTTTTGTTGTGTGTTAGTTAAGTTAATCAAGTCTCTTAATGCATTTAAATACATAAGTGTAGGAATTGGACCGGCCCAACGGGCCCGGGTCCAACAATGAACATTAAGTTCATCTCCACCACCGAGACTTCATCGTAACTCCGATCGCCGATCAGATCGGAACGATCGATTCAGTTTCCGAAACTGAATCACATAATCTGAAAAACCATTTTTCAGAACCCCAGTGCAAAATGATCGTTTCGCCCCTCAACAGCGTCAAATCCCGGTTTGACCCCTGTTGACTTTTAGGAAGTCGCACTCTCCAAAATCCTCTTCTCGTGCTCAACACATTGAGCTGAGTATCCGTGCTGGAATCTAGAATCTAGTACTTGTGTGACCCTCAATGGTTCAGGGATACAGCTAGCCGTGGACCCACAACCATTGTGGCTCCGGAATCACAATTCCGGACTTGCCCAACGGATCATGGTAAAGCGTCTAGCAACATCGCCCCATGATCCCCTAGGTATCACTGATAGTGCCTGCAAGAACCAATCGGTCGTGGTTAGCGTACAGTACGGTCCTTTCAATCCATATATCCCGATCAGATCAACGACCATTGGTAAATCGAGAGTCGCTA
>KQ999082.1:40292-58612 GCA_001598015.1 Dorcoceras hygrometricum
AATTAACATACTACGACATTCATAGGATGTTTAAGCGGATTACCTCGCTGGCACTTGTGCCTGGCTCCAACCGGTGTTTCAAGAACCCGGCTCTTCTCGGTAGATTGCGGTAGTTACGCCAATCCGGTCCACGACCAGTTCCGAGACTCCTTTGTTAGGCTGCACTAGAAGCCCTGACGAGATCAGCATGAACGAATACTCCTCGAAAAACTAGGCCGGAACGTTTTCCGGCGAAGTTGGCGGCGGGCGGCGCACGGCGGCGGCGTGATGGAGGGAGGGAGGCGGCTGGTTTAGTGCTTAGGGTTTTAGGAGTAGAGTTGTGTTTTTGTGAATTAGTTAAGTCTAATAATCACAATTATATAGACTTATCAATGGACTTGGACCGGCCCATCGGGCCCGGGTCCAATTGACGATATCCATTGCTGTGACTTCATCGTATCTCCGATCGCCGATCAGATCGGACCGATCGATTCAGTTTCTGAAACTGAATCACATAATCTGAAAAACCATTTTTCAGAACCCCAGTGCAAAATGACCGTTTTGCCCCTCAACAGCGTCAATTCCCGGTTTGACCCCTGTTGACTTTTAGGAAGTCGCACTCCCCAAAATCCTCTTCTCGTGCTCAACACATTGAGCTGAGTATCCGTGCGGGAATCTCAAATCTAGTACTTGTGTGACCCTCAATGGTTCAGGGATACAGCTAGCCGTGGACCCACAACCATTGTGGCTCCGGAATCACAATTCCGGACTTGCCCAACGGATCATGGTAAAGCGTCTAGCAACATCGCCCCATGATCCCCTAGGTATCACTGATAGTGCCTGCAAGAACCAGTCGGTCGTGGTTAGCGTACAGTACGGTCCTTTCAATCCATATATCCCGATCAGATCAACGACCATTGGTAAATCGAGAGTCGCTATAGATCCGATAGCTATGCATACATCTTGGAGATCGAATAGTGACATCGCGAGTGTAACTAGGTAAACACATTTACCTAAAACACTTATAGTACTCTGGCCAGAGATTTATACACTATTATCCCCTCAGATAGCATAGGATATCCACGCATGTCTGCGAGTGGTGAATCCTCGACAACGATGCATCGACTCCTACATGCATCGGGGTCTCACCCAATCCCGACGCCTGGTGATCCCAAATGAGTCGGCAAACGGGTCAAAGTGAGACGCCTATCATGTAGAGTCTCAATGACGTTTCGAGTCGTGAGGACTAATCGGTACAACCAAGACCTCGGACTTTTCCACTCGACAAATGGTAACCACTTGGAAAGTCCGAACGAGGGTAGTTCGATAGATCACCAGGTCACTATCTATCTGCATGCTCAGAACATCACAATGTTCCCTACCAATGAAACATGGTACTTCGCATTGCAGATACTAGTCTCGAACTCGGGCGGCCTTATCCTCATTTTGACGGCCCAATCGACTAGGAACATGTTCAGAATACACAGCGACTATTAGATGTGTTTCATGATAGCCGTCATACCCACTATCACATCTAACATACGCTTCAGTGCATTCTAGGTGTTTACTCAACACAATTGTAAATCATTACACACATAATGAAAGTAAAGAATGCCATATAAGAAAATGCGAATATCATATATAAAGATCGTTTGTACAAGAGTCTATAAAACCCACACGCCACAAGTTGGCTAGTTGGGCATCTACTCTAACAAAAGGCACAAAGTAACACCCTCTTTCAAATGCCCTTACATACTCCTGTACGGTCATGCTTCCTTGTTTCAGGGTCAGAAACTCCCTATTCAATTCAACCTCTTGTCTGCCGTGAAGTATTGCTCAAAGAATACTTGTTTGAAATCTACCCAAGATTCAACAACTCCACAGACAGCTTAGCTCCATCCCACCAAATCATGGCGTCATCTCTTAACATGTAGATAGCACACCTAGGCCTATCTAAATCTAGCATCTGGAGGTACTCAAAGATAACCTCCATCGATTTGATCCAGCTTTCAGCAACTAATGGGTCCGTTGTACCACTAAACTCCTTCGGCTTCTATCTTCTGAACTTTTCTTGGGGATCATCATGGCTTGGTCCTCTACTGCTAGAAGATTGACCATTACCCCTGCCGGTTTGCTCCACCGGCAGTCTTAGGAGTTGAGCGATACTAGAATTACTATCAGGACTGGTTTCCTCTAAGGTATTACCTCTTCTACCTCTTCCTCTTCCTGACATCTTATAATCTATAGCCCGTAATCCACCACATATAATTATCAGAACATGATAAAAATTAAAGACAATGCTCTGAAAAATAAACTCACAGCTTTGGAGAAACGGTCGATGAAATCTAATCCAACTGACAGTGCATGTGTTTATCTCAGGAACATTGCTCTGATGCCACGTTGTGGCATCCGAACTCACGAGGTCTCGGATTTGGGGTGAAATAAAATTTTGAAATAAAAAGAAGGGTTGAATGACAATTTGTTATAAGCTGTATTTCTTATAACTTAGAAAGATTTCGAAACACCAACACGAAACTGACATACACACGTTCGGAGCCAAGTACTGAAATTTTTTCGGAAAACAGATTTCATATATATATTGCAATTGCGATATTACAACATCTGAAATTCTATATGAATTTGCTACTGTTGCAATAGATTAATATAGATGTCTAAGATAAAAGACAACAACAGCTAAGACACGGGGTTGTCCATAGATAAACACTTCACCACCCAGCTGTCTCAGCTTCCACCTTCCGCTTGTCCCTTAACTGTCTCACCTGCACCATTTTAAAAGCTAATGATCCTAGGGGCTCAACAAGTAAAATTTGAGTAATAACAAAGTCATTTAACGCAGGCAGACATCTGAACATTTACATATCTGAGTTTAAAGGAACTTCATTTAAACATAAACATTCTTTTGTAAACTTTCTTAAACTTTCTTTCTTGAACTTTCTTTCATAACTTGGACGCGGGGACAATAACCCAGATCCCTTCATTTAATTTCTTGTACTTTGTGATTTATGGCTTAGAAGCTCTCCTTAGGTCCGTTATGCACTTGATCAAATGACTTCTGATATCAATTCTAGCTTATATCTCATTGTGAAGGGATATACAGATCCGTCAATCCGCAATCCTGATCCTTCCTGCTGTTGAAGGGGCACACTGGTTCGTCATCCAGGCACTCACCCTTCCTTATGACCGTCTGTTATCTATGCCATAAATCTTAAAATAAACTTTCATTCCTTTAAACTCTTATCTTTGGAAATCTTCTTTAAATCTCCTTTGAAATCTCGTTTGAAATCTCACTGGGTTCGCTTCTTTTAAAACTTGCTTCCCATTTTAAAACTTACTGAGTATCATATTTCACTACTGGAAAATGATCGCTGAAATGCGAACAGATTTCTCTATAGGAAACTGTACTGGAAAGCAAAACAGATCTCGATTGTGAAAAATGCATCGCTAAAGTTGAAACAGATGTCGTTGGTCAACTCAGATGTCAACGCAGGAATAATGTTTGGAAAAGAAACAGATGTCTGATTATAGAATAGTAAATCTAGCATGAAACAGATATGTCCAACGGAATAATGTTTAGGAGTAAAACAGCTGCAACTTGGTCAACTCAGATGTTAACGCAACTAAGTTGGTCAACTCAGATGTCAATTAATAATCATAACTGACTCAGCAGTGAAGTATTTAATACTGTGAAATCTGACCAAAATCTGATGTGTAGTGAAAACACCAGGTGAAATGAAAACTTCTGTTTTAAATATGAAATTTAGTCGCTAACATAGGAAACAAAGTCTGAATAAGAACTTGTTGCTGCAACATCACGAACGACATCTTCGATACCAGTTCTGACTATCAAACCAGACTTAGTTTCTGATTCGACTAGTGTTGAGGTGAAATAATTGCCCCTGCTGGGTAGAGCGATCGAAACGTGGCGCTTGTGTTGCTATACGGTTTAAAAGATTGGAGTTGCACCGTTACCACCAGCTATAGCTTTTGGTAAAGCGACAAGCGCTCGGTCCTACAATTGGTATCAGAGTCAAGATCACGGGTTCGATTCCCATTGATTGCAAGGAGTGCAATTATTGGGAGGGGGATTTTTGAGGTGCAATAATTGCCCCTGCTGGGTAGAGCGATCGAAACGTGGCGCTTGTGTTGCTATATGGTTTAAAAGATTGGAGTTGCACCGTTACCACCAGCTATAGCTTTTGGTAAAGCGGCAAGCGCTCGGTCCTACAACTAGCATCTCCGATTACATAGAGTCAAATTAAAATGTTACCATTCACCAGAAATAATAACATTCATGAACATACGTGACTCAAATCTGAACTCCTCGGTACTTTTAAACATCCTTAACTTTCTTAAAAAATTCTGAAAAACTTTGGAAGCAGAAAACATAACTTTGAACCCAATATTTCTTTTCTTGAACATATGTAAACGTGAACTTAAACATAGCTTTAAAAAAATACAGGCAAGAAGATCCATAACATGAGAAAAATCAATATATGGTTCAAATGGTGTAGCAAAGAATCGGCTTTTACTTGCCTTTAACTGAGCTTTACAACGACAGTTAGTTCCTGCAGAGTTCCTCCTCCTCAAGCAATCACAACGAGCTTCTTTTGGAAATATTTAAGAGAACAAAAAAGAGTTTTCTTTCTGTAAGTGAAAATGAACCTTTTCCTTCAAAACAGGTATTTGTATGGGAGGGATTAGTGGCAGGTGAGGTGTAATCATCAAGCATGAAAAACTTCACCTAAATCTATGAATTTGAGTAAAATTTCCCTCTCAATATTTTAATTTGCAAATCTACCAAACCCTTTTAAAAAGAAATCATTTCGTTCTCTTACAAAATCATTTTCAACAGACTTGTAAAATCTGCTCGTGTATTGTGCTTGGAGTGACATCTGTCGGAACTTGCTGTGTTGTGCCTCATTCTGAAATTAGTAAAATCATCTTTCATAAAATATCTTATGCTAACATTTAAATTGTCCATTTCGACCCTTGAAAGAAATAAGATTCATGTATATATATGGTCCTATGGATTTTGGGGCGTTACAGCGGTGGACTGTGTGATTCGGTTTGATCAGAATGTGATCGTGGCAAATTTGATTTCCTTGGAGATGAGGGATTTTGATTGCATCTTGGGAATGGATGTGCTGTCTGAGTATAGGGCAACTGTTGACTGTTTCCATGGTGTGGTGAGATTTCGCCCCGAGTCGGGAGAGAGTGGGATTTCTACGGTGCTTATTCACGCTCGAAGATTCCACTGGTGTTCGCCATGGAGATGTTTTGTCTGTTGTCGCTGGGTAACACTGGATTCATGATCTATGCACTCGATGTTTCCCAGGAGTCGCGTTTGGAGTTTGCGATATCCCGATTGTTAGAGAGTTCCTAGACGTGTTTCCAGACGAGATTCCTGGATTCCCTCCGAGACGTGAGATTGATTTTAGTATAGATTTTGTGCCACGGACAGCCCCGATTTTGCTCCGTATCGATTGGCGCCAGCTGAGTTGAAAGAACTCAAGGATCAGTTGAGAGATCTTCTTTACAAAGGCTTCATCCGATCGAGTATGTCGCCTTGGGGAGCTCCGATTCTGTTTGTGAAGAAGAAAGATGGGTCTATGAGGATGTGCGTTGATTTTCGACAGTTGAATAAAGCAACGATCAAGAATAAGTATCCGTTGCCGAGAATTGATGACTTGTTTGATCAGTTGCAAGGATCGGCCATGTACTCGAAGATTGACTTGCGCTCTGGTTATCGCCAGTTGCGAATTAGAGACGCTGATGTAGCGAAGACAGCTTTCCGGACGAGATACGGGCATTATGAGTTCCTTGTGATGCCGTTTGGGTTGACGAACGCCCCAGCTATTTTTGTAGATTTGATGAATCGCGTCTTCAGCGAGTATATCGATCGATTCGTGATAGTCTTCATAGATGACATCTTTGTGTACTCGAGGAGTTTCAGAGAGCATAAGGAGCACCTGAGATTGGTATTGCAGAAGTTGAGAGACTCGTAGTTGTATGCCAAGTTCAGCAAGTGCGAATTTTGGCTGGATAGAGTAATCTTTTTGGGTCATGTGATGTCAGGCCTCGTGCACAACACAGAGTTAAATCACATAAAACATAGCGGAAGCACTTTTAAAAAGTGGCTAATATTTTTCGCTTTTGGCCTGACGAAGAAAACATAATTTTAAAATACCACAATACATCCAAATATCCCAGTTTAATAAAAACATGCAAGGCTAGAAGCCATAATATGACAGTATAGCATTTAACAAGTACCAGCCAGCTAATACAACAACAGAAAACACAAAGCAGAGGACACTCCCCGGCTAACAGAACTGATACATATATGCTATACGCTAACTGGGACACTTTACACACCACCTGGGGCACCTCCAGCTGGATCAACACCAAGACCAGCGGAATAACCTGGGAGACCTGAACAACAAGCAGACAAACAAAACAACCAGCCCCAGAGGGACATGGGGTCAAACCCCAGTACAAAGAGCAACATATTACAGCAATCAGATACAGCATGCAATGTATCATGTCGTGAAAATGCATGAGCGGTACAAAGAACATCGGTAACAACCGGAAGGCCAAACGAACGGTAAACAGCAACTGTGACACATCACCGGGCTTCGGGTGCTACCCGATCGCACTGGAAAATAGAGTGGCTCATCGCGACACACGTACGACAGCTACCCGACTGGTCACATGGAATTGCTAGTGGGAACAACCATCCACCCGCCAACCTCTATCCAGGTCACGACAACTGAGGGCTATGAGAACGGCTCACCGCACCCTCCAGCTGCACTCAATCGTGGTTATGCAACACAGCACCGCACCACGAGAGAAGAGTTCAAACCAGAGTAACATGTATAGCACGGCTGCCAAAGGAATCGAGGGCCCAATATGCTATGCAGATGCATTACAATGCTCAACATGAAATGTATACTTGCAATGCCAATAATTACATCCAACAGCATACTGTAATACGCATATATGGCGCACAACAAGTAAACAACCATGCAGGATACAACCAGCTTAAGCTACAGCAAGTATAAGCACGACAATTCAGCCAATAGACATGCATCAGCTCTGCCTCTACACAAAACACACGGCATAGCTAAACAGCGCACATAATACATTCTCATGCCTATCTCAAAGATGAATTACACGCTCAATTCGTACCTTCACACGACAAACACCTCAAACAGATTCCACCAAGAAATGGTACCAATGGCCTGCTCAACTAAGATTTCTCACGGGCTCCTACAAAATTCCACGAATCTGCCCGGAAGCTCGAATCTTCTAAGGCACTTGGAAAATCAGCTTAAAATCGGAATTTCTAAACAACACTACCTACGGCCAAAAACTAAAATCTGATCCTACAAGTCTACGCATGATAAACTAACTAGAATCACCTGAAAACTAGTCGAGAACACTGACCCCAGAGCTCGAGAGGCTGAAGAACTATCGGATTCCACTGCGGCGAAAATACAGCAACTTCGCGATCCTCAACTCCAATGACCCTAGTCTTCTAACTGGTATCAATCGAAAGAGCAACTCAAGGGGAACTCAGCGCCACCAATCTCGCTCAAAAAAACGAAGGAAATCGACGGAAAACCGGGGAAATAGGTTACGGTGAACAGGTCAAACGAGGGTTTCAAAAGAGGAGATAGGAAATGTTGGGTTGGAAAAAAAATGGCTAAGTGTTCAATCTCTACTGAGCATAAATATACACCAGCCAACAACTTAAACAGATTTCTCCATCCGCCCAACTTCTGGTACTGCTCAGATCTCTCACTACGGAAAAACCCTCTCGCCTATGGTTGCAGCAACAACGCACATCCAGTTCAGACGTTGCGAAACAGATCTCTCCACGCTCTTCTAACGCAACCACCAAACGACGTCGTACTCATTAATCCAAACGACGTCACATAAGAGACATCTGAAATGCTCCAGCGTTCACACAACCATCAGACTTCAGCGTTAACTCTAAATATTAGCAACACGACGTCGCACTGGTTAAACAGATCTCAGCGCCCGCATCAAATACTAACAACGCTAAGCAAAGTCGGTCAACGCAAAACGTTGACATCTGTTCAATAACTCTCTCCCACTAACAGATTCCTCAAATATCTGAACTAGAGCTAAACAGCGATCACCCACCAAACGACGGCATCAAATACTAACAACGCTAAGCAAAGTCGGTCAACGCAAAACGTTGACATCTGTTCAATAACTCTCTCCCACTAACAGATTCCTCAAATATCTGAACTAGAGCTAAACAGCGATCACCCACCAAACGACGTCGCTGAGACTGCTGACGCAACTGGACACGTCATCAGGTCTGATCGAAACGTTACGACGGATCTCTATACTACTGAAGGCTAACGCACCAGCAGACTCTAGCGCTAAACCCAAAACGGCGACGTATCCAAGACATCTGAATACAAGCGCTACCCGCTGTCTCGCGCACCAGCAATCACGCGCTACAGGAAAGGTTGACTCGCGTTGACATCCGATTCACCATCAACCAGATTTCATCTCCAAGCGAGACATCCGAATCTGGAAACGATGTCGTGTAGCTTCTCACGCCTAGCGATACCAGATCTCTTCCACGAACAGATTTCTCATAATAGTGCTAAGTCTAAACGTCCAAACGGCGACGCTTTGCAACCAATACAAAAAAACGCTGCGGAAGGCGTCTGTAATGATACAAATGCTCAACAGATCTCTCCAACAGCGAGACATCTGAATGCCACAAAACGACAGCGTATTGCCTCACGCAACAAATACACGATGCAAACATTCAAGCACCAGCGATAACAAATTTCTCGTACAAATCTAAACATATCTCACCTGATCGCTACTCGAAAATATTCAAACTTTCCAGAATTTCTCTAAACATGAAATCTGACCCAAAAATATCCGCAAAGCCTTCCAACGGAACGCTGATCAACCAGATTTTTCCACGCACAAATCTGAATTCCTAAAATCCGATTAATTAACTCCATTAATCTTATTAAACTTGAGGGTCTCACATCTCTCTCCACCTTAAAAGATTTCGTCCTCGAAATCAAACAACAATTCCGGAAATTTAAGCTATTCACAGAACACTCAAAGATACTCCAACTCTCAACCACGAGGCTACTAACCGAGAGTTCAAGATAACTAGGAGCACATCTACAAACAATCAACTACTAAGAAATAGCAATGAGCAGATAACTACAGAAATCCTGGAAATCAAATCTGCAAAAGCCACTCGACATGGCCTAACATTCGCTCTAACTTCACCTCAACAACTCATAGCATAAACGAATGGTCTGGTTCACTTCTCAATAGAAGCACACCATGCAAAGAAAATAATTCATGATGGCACTGCCAACTAAAAACAGAAACAAACTTTGCTACGATCTCCAAAAGATCAAACCTAACGAGGAGCTCATTGCAACTGCCCTGCTAATCTAAACCAACTGATAATCAAAGGCCAAGTCACAACGCACACTTCCAAAAAGGGATTAACAAAAGAACAACCAGTTATCAGCGAGGTAAGAACAAACTCAAACCTAAAGGAAACAAAAAACAAGGATGAAAGACCGTTCCAAACGCAGATGAGGGCACGCCCACTCATCTTAGGTTCCGTCTCTCAAATATTCCTTCTTCTTATATGACCATTCCCGCTGCATTGTAACCTAGGTAAGGTAACAATCTATCACTGTTTCTCCCTTCCAACTAAGATTCTCACTGGACAAACAGTCTGATTTAGGGTCCAGTCCTGCTCATTCCATCAGTAATCCCAAAACACTCAAACAAACTGATGAATCTACGAGCTAACCTACCCTTCAATTTCAAATTCAACGTAAACCAAGAAGTATAAACTCACAAGAAGCACCTGGTTCACAACTGAGGTTCAAAATTCCATGCTTAAAAGCAAAATCTCGTCAAAAGGTCACGCTCACCCTTTGCTCTCGATGAAACCAGATCTTTTAGGTCATCCACCTACTACACAACCTCTGATGAAAACCACTAAGTTCCTCACTTTCTTCTAGTCGCTAAGCAAAATTTGAACTTCCCACCGTACAAAATCTCAATGAAGGTTATACCAAACCTCACTTGGCAACGAATTCCACACGCAAACTCTGCCAATTCTCGGGATGGTCTCCCGGATTAAGCATCTGATCCGAGAAAACGATAAACTCGCAGTCCCTCAAGACCCAAAAACATCCACATACTTTTCCCACTTCGGAGCGAAAAGATTAGAGTACTTACCAGCCACTACAGACACCAGAAAACTAGGCAATCTTGCTACTGGATCACCACAATATCCTCTTGCCAGTTTCCTAGAATAAGCCTCAGCACAAGGACAAAATGGGCTGATATTGACAATCCAACAGTCATACTTTTACTATACGCGCTAAACTGACGCTCGGAACCAACAAGGAAGCTCTACAAAGACTACTAAATGCTCGAAGGCATCTTATATACTCAAAGCTACTAGCACTGCTGGATGGGCCTTCCAACAAATCATCAGTAGCGAGCTTCTCTCGCACAGGCAGACGTTAAACTCACATCTGAAATCTTTAACCAACTCTATCCAATTGCACTAACTCATAGACAAACTGAACTGAGTGAAGACAGAAATCGCTAATCGCTCTCCACATTAAAAAAAATGCACGCCAAATCTCCAAAGGAAACACAACGGCCTCCAACGCCAAGACAAACGTGGGGCATCTCATCTAGCAGGGTCTCCACTAATCGTGATACCTCTATGCCTCACAAAATGCAATGGAAGGGACTACAACCGAAACAGGGAGTCCACAGGAGCTCAACAACTCAAAGCTGAACAACAGTCGGAGGAAAAGATCAACAAACAGATGTATCCACGGTGCGTGTACGAGAATATGAGAATCACCCACTCATCTATACACCACACCCGATTACCAGATGCATCAAAACTGCTCCAACGGCCTCCAACGCCAAGACAAACGTGGGGCATCTCATCTAGCAGGGTCTCCACTAATCGTGATACCTCTATGCCTCACAAAATGCAATGGAAGGGACTACAACCGAAACAGGGAGTCCACAGGAGCTCAACAACTCAAAGCTGAACAACAGTCGGAGGAAAAGATCAACAAACAGATGTATCCACGGTGCGTGTACGAGAATATGAGAATCACCCACTCATCTATACACCACACCCGATTACCAGATGCATCAAAACTGCTCGACCTGCCGTTGCCCACCCCATGAACTGTGGTAGTTAACCACTCGGCGCATGGTGGCTAACAAATCCCAGCAGGGAGATGAGAGTGGGGTATCGCCGCTCGCCCTCGCATCCTGGTAAGGAACAAACAGCAACAACAAAGAACGGCTACAACAGTTTAATTGAACAGGATATGACAAGACACGATTAAACGAATCGAAGTTCAATAGCTGGATACACGAAAATTGCAAACAACTCAACAGCTGGGGACACAAACAGCAAAATGAAATGGAGTTCAAAATACCGCAATTATACTGTCCGGATGAAAGAAATCAAAGAGGATTCGCACAGTAAATATTACAAGAAAATCAGGAGAATCTCAACTGAAACACATGAGGGAAGAAATCCTCGAACGAAGGAGATCACCAAACCAAAACTGTAGTTCGGACATCTCCTCACAAACCAGTAGCAGCTATCCTCTCGACAAAGGGAATCTACAACACTCCCAAAACAAACAACTTCCCTACCAGACTTGCTAACCTAACTCAGCATCACTCGCGCAATGACAACTTCTCCACCGGCAGGAGTAACAAGGGCACGACATCACACAAACAATATGGGGCGGAAACAACCCTCGCGCACCACCAAAACAAACAAGTACAATCATAAACTAGTGCGATGTCTACGCGTCAAACTAACCTCACACAGAGTTAACAAGTAAAGTACAACTACCTATACAACCTCCTTCGGTCAAGACATCATCTCGCTCCTCGGTTGTCGCATCCACCTGAGTTGGCTGAAGTCCTGATTGCTGTGACCAAAAAGGACGATAAGATCGCCTCGAAGAACTTCTGGTCAAATCCCACTGTCCCAAAGTAGGACACACTCTAGCAAAATGACCAACTTGACCACAATTGTTGCAAGCGCCTCGCACACAACGCATTGAGAAGGTCGATGCTTACCTCCACACTGACCACAGAATGACGCAGTAGGCCTCACTCCATTGGAACCGCCAGAACTCGAAGAACTCGACCTGGATCTATTAAATTGCCTTCCTCTAGGTCTAAACCTCTGACGACTCAAAGACTGTGGTTCCACAGAAGGCTGGGATGACGACGTTCCAGATGGCACAGGATCCACGCTTTGTCCTGTTGACTGCTGAACTCGAGTCTGACCAACTACAAGGCTTTCCATAAAGTCAATCGCTCTATTAACAGCACTAGCAAGAGAGTGAAAAGCTGAAGACTAACTCTCACTATATCCCAAAGGAACACTCGGTTGAGAGGCATCCTCTCTATCAGCACTAACCAGAGTCCTCGAATCGACCACCACTTGCCTACTAGCTCTACCTCTCCTCTTAGGCGGCATTTCTACAAGACACTCAAAGGTAAGCACACAAGCAAGTAATTCAAGTATTCAAGCACAAACCAAAGAATAACTACCGTGCCTAGACTCACATGTGATCAAGGAATCGAGCTTATCCCAGTTTAAGCTCTCATACCAAAAATATCAGGCCTCGTGCACAACACAGAGTTAAATCACATAAAACATAGCGGAAGCACTTTTAAAAAGTGGCTAAAATTTTTCGCTTTTGGCCTGACGAAGAATACATAATTTTAAAATACCACAATACATCCAAATATCCCAGTTTAATAAAAACATGCAAGGCTAGAAGCCATAATACGACAGTATAGCATTTAACAAGGACCAGCCAGCTAATACAACAACAGAAAACACAAAGCACAGGACACTCCCCGGCTAATAGAACTGATACATATATGCTATACGCTAACTGGGACACTCTACACACCACCTAGGGCACCTCCAGCTGGATCAACACCAAGACCAGCGAAATAACCTGGGAGACCTGAACAACAAGCAGACAAACAAAACAACCAGCCCCAGTGGGACAAGGGGTCAAACCCCAGTACAAAGAGAAACATAATACAGCAATCAGATACAGCATGCCATGTATCATGTCGTGCAAATGCATGAGCGGTACAAAGAACATCGGTAACAACTGAAAGGCCAAACAAACGCTAAACAGCAACTGTGACACATCACCGGGCTTCTGGTGCTACCCGATCGCACCCCGTGGAAAATAGAGTGGCTCATCGCGACACGTACGGGCGCTACCCGACTGGTCACACGGAATTTCTAGTGGGAACAACCATCCACCCACCAACCTCTATCCAGGTCACGACAACTGAGGGCTATGAGAACGGCTCACCGCACCCTCCAGCTGCACTCAATCGTGGTTATGCAACACAGCACCGCACCACGAGAGAAGAGCTCAAACCAGAGTAACATGTATAGCACGGCTGCCAAAGGAATCGAGGGCCCAATATGCTATGCAGATGCATTACAATGCTCAACATGAAACGTATACTTCCAATGCCAATAATTACATCCAACAGCATACTGTAATAGCATATATGGCCGCACAACAAGTAAACAACCATGCAGGATACAACCAGCTTAAGCTACGGCAAGTAAAAGCACGGCAATTCAGCCAATAGACATGCATCAACTCTGCCTCTACACAAAACACACGGCATAGCTAAACAGCGCACATAATACATTCTCATTCCTATCTCAAAGCTGAATTACAAGCTCAATTTGTACCTTCACACGGCAAACACCTCAAACAGATTCCACCAAGAAATGGTACCAACGGCCTGCTCAACTAAGATTTCTAACGGGCTTCTACAAAATTCCACGAATCTGCCCGGAAGATCGAATATGCTAAGGCACCTGGAAAATCATCTTAAAATCTGAATTTCTAAACAACACTACCTACGGCCAAAAACTGAAATCTGATCCTACATGTCTACGCAGGCTAAACTATCTAGAATCACCTGAAAACTAGTCGAGAACACTGACCCCAGAGCTCGAGAGGCTGAAGAACTATCGGATTCCACTGCAGCAAAAATACAGCAACTTCGTGATCCTCAACTCCAACGACCCTAGTCTTCTAACTGGTATCAATCAAAAGAGCAACTCAAGGGGAACTCAGCGCCACCAGTCTCGCTCAAAACAATGAAGGAAATCGACAGGAAATAAGGGAAATAGGTTACGGTGAATAGGATCGAACGAGGGTTTCAAAAGAGGAGATAGGAAATGTTGGGTTGGGAAAAAAATGGCTAAGTGTTCAATCTCTACTTAGCATAAATATACACCAGCCAACAACTTAAACAGATTTCTCCATCCGCCCAACTTCTGGTACTGCTCAGATCCCTCACTAAGGCAAAAGCCTCTCGCCTATGGTCGTAGCAACAACGCACATACAGTTCAGACGTTGCGAAACAGATCTCTCCGTGCTCTTCTAACGCAACCACCAAACGAAGTCGTCCTCATTAATCAAAAACGATGTCGCATAAGAGACATCTGAAATGCTCCATTGTTCACACAACCATCAGACTTCAGTGTTAACGCTAAATATTAGAAAAAAGACGTCGCACCGGTTAAACAGATCTCAGTGCCCGCATCAAATACTAACAATGCTAAGCAAAGTCGGTCAACGCAAAACGTTGACATCTGTTCAATAACTCTCTCCCACTAACAGATTCCTCAAATATCTAAACTAGCGCTAAACAGCGATCACCCACCAAACGACGTCGCTGAGGCTGCTGATGCAACTGGACACGTCATCAGGTCTGATCAAAAACGTTACGACAGATCTCTATACTACTGAAGGCTAACGCATCAGCAGACTCTAGCGCTAAACCCAAAAACGGCGATGTATCCAAGACATCTCAATACAAGCGCTACCCGCTGTCTCGCGCACCAGCAATCACGCGCTACAGGAAAGGTTGACTCGCGTTGACATCCGATTCACCATCAAATATATTTCATCTCCAAGCGATACATCCAAACCTGGAAACGATGTCGTGTAGCTTCTCGCGCCTAGCGATACCAGATCTCTTCCACGAACAGATTTCTCATAATAGTGCTAAGTCTAAACGTCCAAACAGCGATGGTTTGCAACCAATACAAAAACACGCTGCGGCAGACGTCTGTAATGATACAACTTCTCAACAGATCTCTCCAACAGTGAGACATCTGAATGCCACAAAACGACAGCGTATTGCCTCACGCAACAAATACACGATGCAAACATTCAAGCGCCAGCGATAACAGATTTCTCGTACAAATCTGAACAGATCTCACCTGATCGCTACTCAAAAATATTCAAACTTTCCAGAATTGCTCCAAACATGAAATCTGACCCAAAAATATCCGCAAAGCCTTCCAACGGAATGCTGATCAACCAGATTTGTCCATGCACAAATCTGAATTCCTAAAATCCGATTAATTAACTCCATTAATCTTCTTAAACTTGAGGGTCTCACATGTGATTTCTGCGCAAGGTATTTCTGTGGATCCTAGTAAGGTCGAAGCAGTTCTTAACTAGGAGCGACCTCGGAATGTTTCTGAGATCCGTAGTTTCTTGGGTTTGGCCGGCTATTATAGGCATTTTATTGAGAATTTTTCTTCGATAGCAAGGCCAATGACGTAGTTAACTCAGAAAGATAGGAAGTTTGTTTGGACTGATGAGTGCGAGTCGAGTTTTCAAACACTTAAGGAGAAGTTGACTACTGCTCCTGTGTTAGCTTTACCGTCTGGATCTGGAGGTTTCTTTGTTTGCTCCGATGCCTCTCTGAGTGGTTTAGGATGTGTTTACGGGTACGTGATTGCATATGCGTCTCGACAGTTGAAGCCCCATGAGACGAGGTACCCTGTTCATGATTTGGAATTGGCAGCGATTGTCTTTGCCTTGAAGATCTGGTGTCACTACCTGTATGGTGAGGAATTCGTGGTGTACACCAACCACAAGAGTTTGAAGTATATCTCACCCAGTCAGATCTGAATATGAGCAGCGTCGTTGGGTGGAGTTGCTCAAGGATTTCTATTGTGAGATTCAGTATCAGCCTGGGCGGATGAACTTGGTAGCCGATGCTTTGAGTAGAAAAGCCCAGTCTGTGATGCTAACATCTTTGAGTATCTCGAGAGTCCACGAGCAGTTGGGTACTTCGGGTTGGCGGTTTCAATCGAGTGATCAGTACTTCATCATTTCTTCTTTTCAGGTTCAACCACAGATTGTGAGTGACATTAGAGAAGCACAAAGGACTGACCCTTATGTCCATGAATTGAAGATTAAGGCCCAAAATGGTCAGTCTGTACTGTTGCTTCTGATGGGTGTTTGAGATTTAGAGGAAGACTAGTGGTTCCGAACCTGATTGATTTGAAGGAGACTATAATGAATGAAGTGCATTGTAGTCGGTACAGTGTGCATCCGGGCGAGAGAAAGATGTACCATGCTTTAAAGTCTCACTTCTTGTGGGAAGGCATGAAGAGCGACATTTCTGGTTTTGTTGCTTGATGTTTGAATTGTCAGCAGGTCAAGGCAGAAAGGATGAGACCTGGTGGATTGTTGCAAAGTTTAAAAGCGCCTCAGTGGAATTGGGAGCACATCGCCATGGACTTTGTGACTCATTTACCTCGATCAATTAGAGGGTGCGATGCGATTTGGGTGATGATTGATAGACTCTCGAAGTCAGCCCATTTCATTCCCTATGATGTGAGGTATTCGATGAAGAAAATGGCGAGACTGTACATCAACCATGTGGTTAGATTGCATGGAGTGCCTGTCTCGATAGCGTCTAATAGAGATCCAAGATTCAGATCTCGATTCTGGAAGAGTTTTCAAGCAGCTATAGGTTCGAGATTGGCTATGAGTACAGCTTATCACCCTCAGACAGATGGCCAATCCGAAAGAACCATTCACACTTTAGAAGATATGCTGTGAGCAATTGTGATGGATTTCAGTGGTGGGTGGCAGGATTCCTTATCCTTGGTTAAGTTTTCTTATAACAACAGCTACCAAGTGACTATCGGGATGGCACCATTCGAAGCGTTTTATGGTCGCAGGTGTAGATTTCTGATCTGTTGGGAAGAAGTTGGTGAGAAACAAATTTCGACCCCTGAGTTTGTGCAGCACATGAGAGATCAGGTTTCATTGATTTGTAGTAGAATGAAAGCTGCACAAGATCGCTATGCTAGCTATGCTAACAGAAGACGCCGACCACTGTAATTAAAAGTTGGTGATCAAGTATTTCTCAAGATTTCTCCTTTCAAGAGCGTAATGAGGTTCAGATTCAAGGGCAAGTTAGCTCCTAGATTCGTTGGTCCATTTGAAATTGTTGAGAGGATTGGACATTTGGCTTATAGATTGCAGCTGCCTGAAGAGTTAGCAGCGATACATGATATTTTTCATGTGTCAATGTTGAGGAAATATGTGCCAGATGTTGGGGATCCGGATCCTCCCCCCGGCTAGGCAGCGGAAGAACAATAAACAGGTGCCGGGAGGCGATCAATACGAAAAACAAATAACATACTACAACATTCATAGGATGTTTTAGCGGATTACCTAGCTGGCACTTGTGCCAGGCTCCAACCGTGATTACAATAATCCGGCTCTTCTCGGTAGATTGCGGTAGTTTACGCCAATCCGGTCCACGACCAGATCCGAGACTCCTTCGTCGGGCTGCACTAGAAGCCCTGACGAGATCAGCACGAACGAATACTCCTCGAAAAACTAGGCCGGAACGTTTTCCGGTGAAGTTGGCGGCGGCGGCGGGCGGCGCACGGCGGCGGCGTGAGTGAAGAAGGGAGGGAGGCGGCGTGCACTTAGTTTTAGGGTTATGAGAGCTTATTGTATGAAGTGTGGGATTAAGTCTCTTAATCAACATTAAATAGAGTGTTGGACTTGAACCGGCCCAACGGGCCCGGGTCCAACAATGAACATTCAGTTCATCTCCACCACCGAGACTTCATCGTAACTCCGATCGCCGATCAGATCGGACCGATCGACTCAGTTTCCAAAACTGAATAATATGATCTGAAAAACCATTTTTCAGAACCCCAGTGCAAAAAGACCGTTTTGCCCCTCAACAGCGGGAAACCCCGGTTTGACCCCTGTTGACTTTTAGGAAGTCGCACTTCCCGAAATCCTCTTCTCGTGCTCAACACATTGAGCTGAACATTCGTGCGGGAATCTCGAATCTAGTACTTGTGTGACCCTCAATGGTTCAGGGATACAGCTAGCCGTGGGCCC
>KQ999082.1:68215-83928 GCA_001598015.1 Dorcoceras hygrometricum
GCCTTATCCTCATTTTGACGGCCCAATCGACTAGGAACATGTTCAGAACACACAGCGACTATTAGATGTGTTTCATGATAGCCGTCATACCCACTATCACATCTAACATACGCTTAAGTGCATTCTAGGTCTTTACTCAAAAAGCAATTGTAAATCATTACACACATAATGAAAGTAAAGAATGCCATATAAGAAAATGCGAATATCATATATAAAGATCGTTTGTACAAGAGTCTATAAAACCCACACGCCACAAGTTGGCTAGTCGGGCATCTACTCTAACACCAGATCCATCCCATGTGTTGAGGACTGATAAGGTTAGCTAGATTCTGCCTTGAGTTATGTTTAATATCCAGTGTAGATTCTGTATAGGAAGGAGAAGCGATTGAGGAAAAAGATTATTCCGTTGGTGATGGTCCAATGGAGTAAGCATGGCCGAGAAGAAATGGCCTCATCTGTTTGAGTTTTGATAGTGGAGTTGTGTTGGCAAGTTTTGGTGTTTTGTGAATTCTTCCCTGTGTTTGCCTTTGATTTCGAGGACGAAATCTCTTAAGGTGGGGAGAATGTGAGGATTGAGATTCGAAAATTTGTGATTAATCAGGAGTAATGGATTTTCGAAATTCAGATTTGAGATTTTTGTCGAATCTGGTTGATGGTTTTTCAGATTTGACTTAGAGCTGTTCAGATTCGAGTCGCTAGGCGCTATCGGGTAATAGCTGAGTAGTCGATTTTGGGCGCAAGAAGTGAAGCTTTGTCGTTTCGCAATTTCAGATGTCTTTCTAGTAGATGGAATCTGTTGTGGCGATTCATATGTCAACGTTAGTCAATGGTGCTGTGTAGCGAGCGCTGATGAGGGTAGCGAGAGATATCTGTTAGCGTTAGCGCGCTGATGCGAGAAGATGCCACGTGTAGGTCAACACATCTGAGTTGACTGCTGTTGTCAGTGCTGTTCAGATGTTGTTAGCGAGAGAGAGATCTGTTCCAGCTGTTTAAGCTCTGCTACGTCGTTTGGATTAGTTGGCACAACGTCGTTTGCTGTTGTGCTTTAGTGGAGCATAGCGAAGTATGAATTGTGGCAGCTGAGCTAGCTGTGAGTGAGCACTGGATGCAGATGTGAGGACTCCTGCGTTAGTGCAATATGAGATCTGAGTTGATGAGAACAGAAGCTGGATCGAGGATTTAAATACAAGTGTTGATAGACACTTAGCGTATTTCGAACCCGATATTTCCTATCTTCTTTCCCTGATACCCTCGAAACCCTTACTGTTCACCGAACGCTATTTCTCCGATTTGCCGTCCATTTCCTCCGTTGTTTGGAGCAAGACCGGTGGCGCTGAACTCGTCTTGCTTAGCTCTTTCGATTGTTACCAGTTAGGCGACCTGATTCGACGCGTAGGAGGAGCGCGAAGGAATCCCAGTGTTCGTGAATTTCTACGACAGTTGACCCGAGAATTCCGTAGTTCGTTTGAGCTTCTGGGTAAGTGCTTCCTCACTGTTGTGAGCTTAGTCTAGTTGTTAGAACCTAAGTTTATAGGTAGAACCAGATATGAGTTCTAACCGTAGGCAGTAAGGTGTAGAAGTTCAGTTTTGAGATAAGCTAGGAGATGTCTTGATAGATTTGAGTTCCCTGGGCAGTTCCTGCTGTGGTTTCCGAGACCAGCGAAGGAGCAGATTGGTGAAGGCTAAGTTGCCATGCCCTGGTGAGATCTGTTGAGGTAGAAATCGAGCGTTGAGGTACGAATTGAGCTTCTGATTACAGCTTTGACATAAGCGTGTAGTGTTTTGAAGCATGAATGATGTTCTGTGGAATCTGTTTGTGTGATTAGTGTGCTTTACGTGAACAGTTGTGGCTCATATCTGAATTTATATGTTCTGTTTACGTAATTTATGCATGTTGAAATCAGATTTGAATTTCATGGCATTCATGCATACATATTGAGCCTGATGATTGATTGAGAACCCGAGAAAGAGCCACGTTGTGATCGGCAGACAGATGTGTCATGCCTGAAAGGTCCAACGCTATCATCGGAGTGGTGACCGACTGATTGGTCGTGTCTGAATACCACCTAGATGTGATGGGTAATTGAGTGTCCAGCCCTGAATGAACGTCCCAAAATCCATAGTACTACATATATGCATTTTGTTTATTTTCATGAGTTAATTGGCATTTGAAATATTGAGCATTTGCCGATTTTATTGATTTCAGAAAATATGCGACTCGGCTGGTTTTAGCAGATGACTCCAAGGGCGGTACATGAGCAGGTTTTAAAATTGATATAAAATATCTTTAAGGAGGACAAATGATTTCTTTTAAAAAGGGTTTGATGTTTTACAAATTTAAAATGTTGAGAAGGAGGTTTTACAAAAAAAATGTTAGTTGTGTCATGCTTGAAATAACATAGCATCTTGCCACTAATCCCATTCATATTTAAACCTGTTTTGAAAGCAAAGTACATTATCATTTGCAAAGAAAATCTGAAGTGTTCTTCAAAATATTTCTAAAGAATCTCGTGTGGTTGCACAAGGAGGAGATTTCTGTATGAATCAACTGAGGTTGGAAAGCATTGATTAAGGCAAGTAAAAGTTGATCCTTTGCTACACCATTTAATGCATATATTGATTTTATTCATTTTATGGATCTGCTTACCTGTATGTTTAAGATATGTTGAAGTTCATGTTTAAAATGATTTACGCATGTTCAAGGAAACAAAGGTTGGGTTCAAAATGATGTTTTACTGCTTCCAAGTTTTTCCAGAAAGTTATTGATGTTTTAAAATACTGAGGAGTTCGAGTTTGATTCAAGTAAGTTCATGAATGTTCTTCCTTCTGGTGAATGGTAACATTTGAATTTGATGCTATGTAATCGAACGTTGTTGGTCGAATCAGTATAAAGTCTGTTTTGATAGGCAACAGCTGATAGCATAGCTGTCGTTTGATGTTGCAACACCAAGTTCTTATTCAGATTTCGTTTCCTATGTCAGCGATTGAATTTCATATTTAAATTCAGCAGTTACATTTCAGCTGTTGCATTTGTTCGTCATCAGTTGTTGCATCAGTTTCGTAAACAGTTGTTGTTTTATTGAGTCATCAGCTGTTGGTTTTATTGTTCATCACCTGTTGGTTTTATTGTTCATCAGCTGTTAGTTTGTTCATCAGCTGTTGTATTGTATCGTTGTATTCAGTCGTTGCACTGTTCATACGTCTGTTTGTTGTGCAACATCGTTTCAGTTATTCAGAGTCACGTCTGATAACAGATGTTCTAACGTCTGTTTATTCTTGGTAACAGACTTTCTCACGTCAGCACCTTAAAGTAAACGACATCGTTTTATACCTATTTCCCGAATCACGTTGTTAGCGATTGTTATTGCGTCTGGTTGTCGTTTCCTTAAGTTGCAACTGTTAGCAGATATTCTTACGTCATCATGTCTGTTTCCTACTTCAACGACATCGTTTCATTTACTACGTCTGTTTCAAATGTTAACAGATATTCTTGCAGCTGTTTTATGATAAACGTGAACAGTGAAGATCTGTTTTGTTTCAAAGTACTATTCCACTTTGTTAAGTCTGATGTCAGTTCAACGATACATTTTTCCAAAGTCCAATTCGATACTTAGTAAAGTTTTAAAATGGGAAGCGAGAGTTTTAAATGATGGAACCCGATGATGTTTAAAGAATGATTTCAAAGAAAATAAAGGAAGTTAAAGGAACAAAAGTTATTTTAAGGTTTATGGCATAGATAACAGACGGCCACCAAGGAGAAGGGTGAGCAGTTCTCCAGATGTCGACTGCCCTTTCATATGAGCTATATGCTAAAACTGATATCGGAAGTCATTTTGATCAAAGTGCACAATGGGCCTAAGGAGAGCTTCTAAGCCATATATCAAAAGAAAATAATGTTGATGAGATCTGGGCTATTATCCCCATTTCTATATTTATGAAAGAAAGGAACGTTTATGAATGTTAAAGAAAAGAATGTTTATATTTACCAGATGTTCCTTTAACTCAGTTATGTATATTCAGATGTCTGCCTGCGTTAAATGGATTTGTTATCACTCAGGTTTTGCTGCTGAGCCTCTAGGCTCATTAGCTTTTAAATGATGTAGGTTCAACAGCTGAGGAGCGAACTGGAGGTGAAACCTGAATCAGCTGCTGGGTGGTGTGTGTTTGTCAATGGCCAGCGTTTTCCGTGTCAAGTCTGATGTTATTTTATCTTTTGTAAAGACTGTATTAAATCAGTTGCAACAGTAGTAGTTCATATATAATATCAGGTGTTGTACACCGCAATTGCAATATATATAATAGAATCTGCTTTCCGCAAAAAAAATGTTTGTCACTAGTTGGTGCGCAAGTGTATACGTGTTTGTCAGCTTTTGTGTTCGTGTTTTAACTTTCTTTTTTTGTTATAAGAAATACAGCTTATAGCAGCCCTTATTTTTATTTTAAAAATTTCATTCACCCCAATCGTGATTTCCGTGGGTTCGGCGTCACACTGAAGATCACGGACTGATGATTTCCCCGGCTAATTGGCTGTGCGTGGTATAGATGCTCTCCTTTGATTTGCCAGCTGACTCGTTGGCCTAGATTACCGATTCCTTGACAGTCGTCATGCATTCATGTTTTGATATACTGCATGTTTATGAGTTGCTGTTGTCTTAGTGCTCTTCGTAATGAGGTTTGACCTCGTATTTCTTTTTCTTCTTTTGTGTTCTTGGGTCTGTGTTACCCATTGTAGGAGCCACAGGTAATCTGGCTGGGCAGCGCGGAGCTGCAGCTAGTAGATCCCCGTTTGGTTGAGTCCCAGTGTATTTTTATATGTATCGAACCTGGGGATGCCTTGAGTTCCTATGTATGTTGGGGATCTGTATTGAGATTTATTTTGATTACCTGTCTGTGTTTGGATTTGAGTTAAATCCTATTTTGAGTATGTATTATTTTGAATGACGATTTTGAGTTCAGGCCCATGTATTTCGAAAATTTTTAAGCCCTATTTTATGCTTCCGCGATTATGTGCTTAATTGTATTGTTAATCCTTGTTGATTAGCACGGGGCCTGACATTATATCTCACTAACAATCTTATATTCCATGTGCAGTGCTAAACTGGAGGATCTTTAAGATATCCAGATTGGAACAGTGAGGTGGCGCCTAAGCTGGTTCGGTTGAAGATATCTATGCTGGAACAGTAAGAGGACGCACAAGATGGTACAGCAGAAGAGATCCAAAAGTGCAGGGAACACCAAGCTGGTTCACCAGCTTGGAGCAGGAGCGGAACGAAGATCAAGAGCAGTAAAGTGAAGAACAGGATTGTTCAAGCGCAGATCAAGTGAAGAGTACAAGGGCAGTGACTGAGTGCGAAGCCGAGTACAAGCGCAGTGATCGAGTGCAGATCGGATCACTGGTGTAGTATGAAGAAATCAGCTGAGCAACCAGTTGAAGGACCAGCTGGGAGGTCTGCTGAGACATACGATGTTGGATCTGGTTTACAGATCAGAATCTAAGTTTTGATTCACATAAAATCTGCTACTATTGTACTAACCCTCTACATGACATGCACATCTTGCTAAGACTGGAGTAGACGTGAAGATATCCAAACTGGAACAGTGAGGGGATGCCTGAGCTAAACTGGTTGAAGATATCTAGCTGGAACAATAAGGGGACACCTAAGCTGGTACAGAAGTTTACTTCCAGAAGTGCATGGAACACAAAGCTGGTTCACTGGCTTGGAGTTGGAGCAACACGAAGATCAAGCGCAGAGAATGAAGGGCAGAGTTCAAGCGTAGAATGTTGAAGTGCAGAATAGCTCAAGCGCAGATCAAGTGCAGTGTACAAGAGCAGTGATTGAGTGCGAAGCCGTATACAAGAGCAGTGATCAAGTGCACGCTTGATCATTGAGCACGGCTATAATCAGTTCATCATATGTATCTCAGTCCTTGGAAAGACTGAATCAGAACTGATTGACAGTGTGCTTGCTGATGATTTGGATGAGGTGTCTGAATGAATCAAGCGGACAAGCAAGCAACACTGGGGCTCTTGACGAGAAGAATAGAGCCCAACTGGTTAAGGACAAACCAGCTTGAAGTTAAGAATACCAACCGGGAGAAGACAAACCAGTTGGCCGTATGATATCTGTGAGAAGCTTGATCTCACAGATATATCAACCAGCTGGTTGGCAGCCAGCTGGGAATGGAGCAATGCTGGAGCCTCGGAGCAGCTCAAGAGTAGGAAAGAATAGAACAAGCTCAGCTGCAGACAAAAAGAGGCGCAGATGCAGAGTTGCTCAAAGAACAGATTAAAGATTGAAGAGCAACCAGCTTGAAGAAGATACCAGCTGGAGAACCAGATCTGGACAAGACCAACTCAGACAAACAAAGAAGTTTGAACAAACATACGAAGACCAAATTAATTGGTTCAAACTGATTTGTTATGTCTTGTCCACATCAAGTACAAGCAAACAGAGCTCGAAGCTATCAAAGGCTGCAAAATCTCCGATGAAAAGAGCTCAAGTCAAATAAAGTCTGCAACGCATTAAAAGCCAAAGGACACAAAGTACAAATGCGTCAGAAGACTTTTCATAACGGCTACAACTTTGTGTCCAACGGACAAATCTGCTAAGCGGCTTTATATATCACGCGCAATGAAACAGAAGAAGAACACAAGAAAGCACAACCATGGGAAGATAACAGATAACCATCTCGGATAGGAGCACTTCCTAGTGTGGGTGAGATTTAATTATTGAGAGATTATGCTTACACTGTAAATCTCACACACACACACATTCACTCATATATTCGAGAGTTGAGCTAAACAGATAAATGAATGAATGTAATTTGAAAACTCTCCATTGTAGTCTTTGGACAGAGACGTTAAACAAGTCTAGTTGTCTTTCGCACTGAGACGTTAAAGAAGTTTGTGTAGTCTTTCGCACTGAGACAGTAAACAAGTGTCTCCTTTCTCACTGAGGCAGTAAAGAAGTGAGTTAGACACACGTAGCTTGCGGGCTGGTGTGCAGCGGTGTGACTTGGAGTTCTTGCGGCCGAGGGTCACCGGCGTGAGTTGCAGCGAGGATAGTTGTAATCAAAGTCTTATAGTGGATCATTCCCGTTGCGGAAGAAGGGGAGATTAGGAGATTGAGTTCTGAACTTCTATAAACAAATCAGCGTATTACTTTACTGCTTTCTACATTCATTCATATGCATAGCATACTTGATAAGATGTTTCAAACTGTTTTAAAAGGCTTTCGAATCTAAGAGTGCAATTTGAGTTATTTCCGCATGATTTAAATTCATTACTCAATCTGTATCTCGATGCAAAAATTTTCAAGAACACTGATCTATTGCAGCTCAAGTTAAATAACCAGATTGCTTGCACTTTTTTCGAGTTGGTTGGAACAACCAGCTGGAACCAAACTCTTGCACTGTGCTGGTTTAGCGCTGAGCTGGTTCAACTATAATGCGGTCCGGTTTGAGTTGCGTGCTGGTATTTCAACTCTTTTATTTTTAAATGCACGTGACTTACGGGGTTGATGTCAAGGCTGTGTGAGAGCCAACGTGAGATGTGGCAGAGCTCATGAACACAACACAACCCCGACCTTTTCGATCCCAACAAGTGATATCAAGTTGTTTTTTTACGATCTGTTACCTCGGGATTTCGGTACCAACATACCAGCTGATTCAGTAAGAGACTGTGCAAGCTCAAGGAGACCCCCGTAGATTGGAGCAGAAGAAGAATCTGTATGCAAGGGATACTCGATCAGTCTCGATAGAGCTAAGCTGGTATGGAAAGACGCGAGCTGGATGGACACACTGTCACAACTCAGCATTGATCCAGAAGAACTCTGAAGCAGACCAGCTTAGAGAACAGCTCAAATGAAGAGTCTGCTCAGATATAGGGAGCAGATTAGAAACCAGCTGGTTAGGGACAAACCAACTGGACAAGATGTTCAAGATCAGATCAATGAAGTAGGGACTCTATCTAGAAAAGTCATGAACAGTCATGAAATGGGGAAGAAAATTTCTAGATAGAGGAACTCTAAGCTCAAAAGTAGTTGCGAACAAGAGCAGACGAGAGGAGAAGAAGAGAGCTTTGAACGGCTCAGTAAAGCAACCACCTCGAAGTAAAGACCAGCTCAGTGCAAACCATAACGAAGATTTTCTTGCAAGCTGGTTAAGTTCAAACCATCCCGGATAGCATGACAGATGCTATCAAATCTACGAGCAGAGCGATTTGAATACAAGACTATACGACAAATGCTTTTCATTATTCAAATCGATTTGCTTGGGTAATCTTCTTAGAACAGTTCTCACGTACTTAAAGTCAAATAAAGCCTGCAACGCATTAAAAGATAAAGGAAGCAAAGTACAACAATGTCAGAAGACTTTTCAGAGGCTATTACTTTTTGTCCAACGGACAAATCTTTGCATCAGGCTATATATCAAGAGCAGAGCACATCAGAAGAGAAGATCGAAGCATAAAGTAAAAAAGTGTTGTGCAAATTCAAGACGCAAAAAAAGAAGAAAGCACAACCCTGGGAAGACATCTAGAAACCATCTCAACAAGGAGCACTTCCCTGTGTGTAATATTTTATATTTGAGAGATCAAGATATCACTATAAAACTCACACACAATTCACTCACATATTTTGAGAGAGATGATTAGATTAGCTGAGTGAATCAAAAAAAAAACCGACTTCCATTGTAGTATTTGGACAGAGACATTAAACAAGTCTAGTTGTCTTTCGCACTGAGACGTTAAAAAAGTGTCTGTAGCCTTTCTCACTGAGGTAGTAAAGAAGTGAAGTTAGACACACAGCTTGCGGGCTTACTGTGCGGTGGTTGCTAGGAGTTCTTGCGGCTGCTGGTCGTAGGAGTGGGTTGCAGCGAAGGTCGCTGTGATCAAAGCCTTCTAGTGGATCCTTCCCAATTGCGGAAGAAGAGGAGACGTATGAGATTCAGCTCCGAACTTCCATAAACAAATTGCAACGTATTTATTTACAGCTTTCTGCATTTACATTCACGCATTGCATGTTTAACTATGCTTAAAAATGTTTATTGGCTTTTGATTATAAGATTTCAGTTTGAGTTGTTTTCGCATGATTTTAACTCATAACTCAATCTGTATCTCGGTACACTAACATTCAAGAACACTGAGCTATTGAAGCTCAATATTTCATGAACCAGATTGTCTGTGTTAAACCAGCTCGCAGAGCTGCTGGTAATCCGGACCAGCTCGCAGAGCTGCTGGTCCATCTTCACGTCAATTTGATTTCACAGTTGCGTGATAGTTTTCAATTCCCAAATTTTAAAATGCACGTGACATACGAGGTTGATGTTTAGGCTATGTGAGAACCTACGTGAGTTGTGGCAGAGCTCATGCACACCCCTTGTATTTTGATCCTAACAAAATAAGGATGCCTTCAATTAATATTATGATGAACTGATCGAGGTAACGCTGAAATAAATGATTTATGAGATCGATGAAGATCTCTGGAGTGTTATCAACCCAAATGGCAGCACCAAGAACTCGTAATGACAATAGTAAGTCTTAAATTCCGTCTTATACACATCCACCTCTCTCACCTTCGATTGATGGTACCATGATCTGAAATCTATCTTCGAGAATACAGAGGATCCCTGCAACTGATCAAATAGGTCCTCAATCCTTGGTATTTGGTACTTATTCTTCACTATCACCCGATTCAACTCCTGGTAATCGATACAAAGTCTCATACTCTCATCACTTTGCTTCACAAACCATACCGGTGCACTCCATGGAGAGAAAATATGGTGTATGATTCCCTATCGAGAAAATCCTGAATATGATCCTTCAACTCTTTCATTTCTGAAAAATCTAGATGATACAGTGCCTTAGATATTGACATGTACCTAGAATCAAATCTATCAAAAACTTTAATTCCCTCTTCGATGGAACATTAGAATTATCATTGGGGAACATATCGGGAAATTCTCTGACCACCTCTAGCTCTACGATTACTCAGATGGCTGCCTACGACACTAAAACAAGTGCCTATAAATCCTTGACAGCCCCACCTCATCAGCTTTCTTTCCTGGATGCAAGATATCAATCACTTGTTCTATGCCTATGTGAGAAAGGCTACAGACACAGAGTTTAACGTCTTCGTGCTTGGACGGGATCTGATTTTTTTTTTGGGTTTGAGATTCATTCACTATACAATATCGCTCAACTCTCATGAATGTGAATGAATCTCTCTGTGTGTGAGATTTACAGTGTAAGCAACTCTCGTAATAATAAAATCTCACACAACTGGGAAATGCTCCTAAAGAGCTGATGAAGACTCAGTAGTCAACGCTCGTTGTGCGCTCCTCTCTAATGGTGGTCGACTGCTTCGTCTCTCTGTTTTTCTTCCCTCTATAATTTCTCTGTTTTTGTCTTTCACACCAGCATCATCGATTCCTTCAAATCATCTTGTATATAAAGCCTCTATTCAATTTAATACGTTTGACACACTTTTCTTCCCGTTAAAAGATTGTTCTGTAAAGTACCGACAGGGAGTTGTCCTTGTGTCCCGTATATAAAGCCTCTATTCAATTTAATACGTTTGACACACTTTTCTTCCCGTTAAAAGATGTTCTGTAAAGTACCGACAGGGAGTTGTCCTTGTGTCCTTTCTTTTGCAGGCTTTTGTCATCTTTTGATTTTGCTTTTATGTTCCAGCAGCTGATCGCTTCTTAATGTTCTTCATCTGAGTTGTTCATCAGCTGATGCCACAATTCTCCTCACGTTCCAGCTGATAAACAAATGCTCCTAATTTGATCAGCTGCTCCTCGTGTTACTCAATGTCTGATAACAGCTTTTCTTCATTGCAACAGCTGATGCATCTTTGTGTATGCGCACCAGCTGATTTATTACACGCAACAGCTTCTCTGATGTCCTAAGTCTTCATCAGCTGGTGCGTAACAACTGATGTCAGCTTCTGTTCATCTTTACTTTGTCCTCATTTGATTCATCTCACCGATACCAGCTGTTTTCAGATTCGTTCACAACATTGTTCATCAACTGTTCGTTCAGCTGAAGTTTTTCTTTGCACTCAACATTTGATCATCAGTTGTTTGCACAGCTGTTGTCAGATATGTCACCATATTTGATCATCAACTGTTGTCTTCTTCGTTACAACACTTCGCTCAACAGCTGTTTGCTTTTCTTTACATTGAACAACGCCTGATTCTCTTCAGTGTTTTGTTAACTGTTGTCAGCTTCTGTTCGTCTTTGTTGTTTCGTCAACTGTTATCGTCTTTTTCTCTCATTTCTTCTCTTCGTATCATACTCTTATGTCTTCAACAGATCTCTACTTTTCATTGTTCTTCTTCTCTTCATACGTCTGTCAGACTTCAACAGATCTCTCTTCTAATCACTTCTCGTCAGGTGTCTTCGGCGTTTCTTCATCAGACTCTTTTGATCAGATTCGTTCCTTTTATCAACGTCTGATCACTCTTCCCTTTACCAGACTTCTCCTATTCTTCTCGTCGGATTCTTCTGTTTTCTTCTCGTCCACATAAGCAACTCTGTCCACGCTGGATTCCACGTAAGCATCTCTGTCCAAGATGGATTCCATGTAATCATATCTGTCCACGTAAGCTATCTGATAGGTCTTCTCGATTCTTCTGTTCAGACTCCTTCCTTCTCTTTCGCGTTCAAGACTTCTCTCTTTACTGATCAGATTCCTACTGTTCACTTCACGTCCAGCTTCTCTGCTTTCACGTTATCAGATCCGTTCCCTTTATCAAACTTCTCTATAACATCTGATACCGGATTTCTCCCCACGTCAACATCTGATATCTTCATTTCCTATCAACGTCTTCTGCGCACTTCCAGAATTCTACTATTCACTCCAAATCAGATTTCTCCTGTTGACATCTGCACACTTCGTAGAATTGTTAGAAACACAGTAACAGGTTTTGTGTAATTCAAAACACAGATCCATCAATCTCTCCCTTTTTGATTTACGCAAAACCTCAAACAACATATGCATGATCTAACAATTCTCTCCCTTTTTGTGGGAATCAAAAAGGGTTCGAATCCAGGCTTCCCGATTAATTTTAAAATGAAGCTCTCCCTACACTGTCACAACAAGGAATGTGACAGCAGGAATTTTCAGATTTGTAAAAGAAAAACAGATTTTTGGGGAAAGACCAAATGCAACAATATGCTATGATTTTGAAACGAACAAAACGAGACAGAAACTGATGCTTAAACAGGTTGCTCAAATTACTAAAGACTAAGAAATAAATAACCAAGGAATTCACAGAATTTCTTCCATTTCTTTTCTGTCCCATAATAGAATTCAAAGTCTTGGCATACACACAAATCTCGCAAGATCTGTGTCAGCTCGTCAGAAGACATATCACTGCACGTTCTTTTGGAACAATGCTCTGCAATTCCAAAATTATCACTCTCCCTGTCTTTTATAATATAAGCACAATAAACAGCAAAGCTTAAGCTGAAATTCCGCATAACAGATTTTGAGAACACATCAGAGCACTTGAATAAAACTTTGTTTCAAATAAGAACATGTTCTACTGAATTTGCTTAAATTATTCAGATTTGGATAAAAACAATAATCGAACCATCAGATCTCTTTCATTTCTCCTATTTTTTCACATGTGCTGAAAACAGCCCAACATAAATAGGATCTTGGCATCCACACGGAACTCGCGCATTCCATGTCAGCTCGACAAAAGATCAACCGAAGTTCAAAAATCATTCCTCTCCCTATCTTCATAAAATAAGCTTTTCAAAAACATTTAGAAACATTTTAAAACAAATAGCACATGCATTTTAAAAATAAATGCTCGTTCAAGAACAATCTGCTCTGATACCACTTGTTAGGACCGAAGGATCAGATCTCGAGATGCAATACAATAAACAACATAACATAAGGGAGGGCGTGAGATCTGATCCATAAATATAAAGAAAATAAAGAGCGCTGCTACTGTTAAAAATTTTGTGCTGCTAAAAAGAGGTGCAATACCTTGGGTTCTTGAACATAAAACAGAGCACCGAAGATAGATCTGGTATGTATTAAAAACTTGCGGAAAACACCAGAACTGAATCCTAAATTTTAAAACTGATGCAAACAGATTTCTATTAAAGCATATGTATGATGCGTGACTAACAGTGCATGAAATCTGTTTGCTGTACAATTGTGACAGTTAAAATATGCGTGACATCTGTTTGTTCCAAACAGATTTGTGCGTGTGTGTGTGCCAACAGATGTGTTATGCGAATGCTAATAAAATGCGTATGCGGAACTTGTATATCGTAAAGAGATTACTCAATGTTTGTTTATGGAAGTTCGGATATAAATATCCTATGTCTCCCCTTCTTCCGTCTCGGAAGGTTCCACTAAAAGAATTTGATCCGCAGACCCAATCGAATTTGGGACTTACCCACTGCATAAATTTGAACTCCTAGAATTCTAAATCAGACCTTGGCTGTTCACTCAATCACTTGTTTTATGCCTCTGTGAGAAAGGCTACAGACACAGAGTTTAACGTCTTCGTGCTTGGACGGGATCTGATTTTTGTTTTGGGTTTGAGATTCATTCACTATACAATATCGCTCAACTCTCATGAATGTGAATGAATCTCCGTGTGTGTGAGATTTACAATGTAAGCAACTCTCGTAATAATAAAATCTCACACTGGGAAATGCTCCTAAAGAGCTGATGAAGACTCAGCAGTCAACGCTCGTTGTGCGCTCCTCTCTAATGGTGGTCGACTTCTTCGTATCTCTGTTTTTCTTCCCTCTGTAATTTCTCTGCTTTTGTCTTTCACACCAGCATCATCGATTCCTTCAAATCTTCTTGTATATAAAGCCTCTGTTCAATTTAATCCATTTGACACACTTTTCTTCCCGTTAAAAGATGTTCTGTAAAGTACCGACAATGATGGATTTGTTTTGACAGATCCGAATTAAGTTTTGAATTACACAAAACCTGTTATTGTGTTTCTAACAATTCCACTTAAGTGTACAGGTTTTAGAAACGAAGAAGAATATCAGCAGGAAGAAGCTTATTGCGCAAAGAAGATAAGCAGCTATATTTGTCCAGCAGATGGTTTGACAAGATTAAGTTCAGCAGTTGGTTTGGTGCGTTCATGGAATTGGCAGCTGGATTAGCAATGGAGACGTCCAAAGTTAAAACAGTTGTTCGTAATCAGGCGTAGGCCAAGTTGAATCAGCTAGAACAATTATTGAGAAGTCTGCTGGAGAAATAGATCGAAGAAGAAGATTCCAGTCGCAAGTTACTGTTGACGAATCTGTTAGCAGTCGCAATTATAAGTACTGTTAACGAATATGTTAACAGTCGCTATTCAAGAAGCGAAGCTAAGAAGAATCGCAAGCTGGAGCTGGAATGATAAACATCAGCTGGAGCGCTAAGCATAGATGACATCAGCAGTGACGTCATCATTCAGCAGAAAGCTACAGTGATCAGCAGGAAGCTATCAGCAGATGAGAAGAGAAGTGAAAGAGATGAAGCGACGTCGTGCTAAAGAATCAGCAGATGGTTTAGCGTTGATGACGTCATCGGTGACGTCATCATAATCAGCAGATGGTTTGAGTCCAGCAGTCGCAAGATACCAGCAGGTAGCTTGTACATCCAGACGCAAGAGAGAAGCGACGTCGTAGAGGAGGAAATCCAGTCGCAAGCTACTGTTCACCAGCAGATGATATTTGGAGATAGCGATAGCAAAACGATGTCGTTTACATAAGTTGATACGACAGCATTTTGCCCTTTCGATTCAGCAGATGCTCTTTGCGTTGATAACCAGTCGCAAGATACCAGTCGCGAGCTACAGTGGATCCAGTCGCAAGCTTCATTACTATTTTATATCCAGTCGACATGGTATCCAGACGCAAGAAAAGCAAAATTAGCGAAGCTGGGCAACCAGACGCAAGCAACAGCTCATCCAGTCGAGAGCTTCTATGAACCAGCTGTTACTACATCCAGTCGCAAGATAATCAGCAGAAGCGCAAAGCAGTAGTAGACATGAAACAGCAGCGAAGCAGTTGACGATTTACGAGAGCTGGATTTCAACTGCTGAGCGTAATTCAAATGGCGAAAACAACAAGACGCAATCAACGCTCAAGATGGAAAGAATCAATGGCTGAAATAGAGTCGTGCAAATTGCCTGAAATTAAGGGAACAAGATTTGTACTATTCTGGGAAATAGTACAATTTACAGAGGAGCCTTGCACGTATTTGGAAAGACGACAATTTGGCCTTGACAAGCGCAGAAAAGATTTGAATCTACTGTCTAACGGCTATATTCAAACAGAGGCTATATATGCCAAGGCAACGCCATTGAAGAACGTTGACGAGTGAAAATACATCGACGAGAGGACGCTGGTGAGAGAGTTGGTGTAGCTGTGAGGCTGTCGCAGAAAACACATTGATTGCACAGTGCACCAGCAGAGGGAAAATGAACAGAAAGACGAAGCAATCGACCGTCATTAGAGAGGAGCTTTCACGAGAGTCGATTGCTGAGTTTTAATTAGCTTGTTTAGAGCAATTTCCCTAGTGTGTGAGAAACAGAGAGTTGAGAGTTTCATTGTATCAAATCTCACACACAGAGATTCATTCACATCCTTTGGTGAATGAATCTCAAAACGTTTCAAACAGTCCCCGTCCAAGCACGATGACGTAAAACTCATGTGTATGTAGTTAGTCACACAGTTG
>KQ999082.1:141794-152314 GCA_001598015.1 Dorcoceras hygrometricum
GATACTGAGCTCAATGTGTTGAGCATGGGAAGAGGATTTTGGGGAGTGCGACTTCCTAAAAGTCAACAGGGGTCAAATCGTGATTTCCCGCTGTTGAGGGGCAAAACGGTCATTTTGCAATGGGGTCCTGAAAAATGGTTTTTCAGATCATAGTATTCAATTTTGGAAACTGAGTCGATCGGTCCGATTTGATCGGTGATCGGAGTTACGATGAAGTCACGGTGATAGGGATGAACCGAATGTTCATCCGTTGGACCCGGGCCCGTTGGGCCGGTCCAAGTCCATCATCAAGTCTACTTAAGGTAGACTTAGACTTAATCACTCACAACACAACACAAACCCTAACCCTAGCTCCAAGTGGCCGCCCCTCCTCTCCTCTCTCAAAAGCCACCGCCGCCGGAAATTGTTCCGGCCAACTTGACGAGGAGAATCCGTCCGTGCGGATCTTGTCAGGCCTTCTAGTGCAGGCTTATGAAGGAGTATCCCTTCCGGTCGTGGACCTGATTGACGTAATATACCACCGCCTACCGTGAAGTGCCGGTTTCCTCGCGAAACTGGTCGGATCCAGACACGAGTTGCCAGAAAGGTAACCCCAAGAAACACCCTATGAATGGTCATAGCATGATTTGTTTTAGAATTGTATTGATCGTCTCCCGGCCAATTTTTGTTCTTCCGCTGCCTCGCCGGGAGGCGTGATCCGGATCCGCCATGGTTCCCCAACACAAGGATGAAATGTCTCTATTTATAAGAAAATTTGGGAAATTCATGCGGAAGAAAAATACTCAACCGTTCTCTTTCAATTCTCCCAAGAAAAATTTCAATACTCCTTCTGACGATAAATGTTATAACTATGACAGGACTGGTCACTTCATGGCTGATTGCAGTAAGCCAAGAAGAGATTAAAAGAAGCGACCAGACCGTAACAATAACAAGGATAAGAAGAGAAAAAGGTGTATCGAAAAGGGAGAACTGAGAAAGCTATGGTAGCGGAAGAGAACAAAAGTGCATGGGCTGATTCTGGTTCAGAAGAATCAAGCTCTGGAACCTCCTCATAAAGTGAAAGCAAAGATGAAGTACAGTGTCTCATGGCCGATGACACTAAGGAGGTATTTGACTTTGCAAATCTTGAATTCACACGGGAGGATCTTGTCCATGCACTAAATGAAATGGTCCTCGAATACAAAAAGCTTTCTCAATCATTCGAGGAAGTTAAAGCTGAAAAAGAGAGTTGTGCAATGAACACTGAGCAGATTGTCTCAAGAAATATGCAAGCTGTTCTAAGTAAGCTTGTAACTGAGAATGAGGAACTAAGAAATAAGTCCGAGGAAATGATGAGTGAGAACCAGTGATTGGTTGGAATAATAAGCTCCTGGACCAAGTCTTCTGCCTCACTACAAAAACTACAAGGAGCTACAAAGCCATCTGGTGACAAAACCGGATTGGGCTACAATAGCGATGAAGGTAGTATCGCAGAAACCAGTAATTCTTCAAGGCTAAGAAGGAAAAAGTTTAAAACTATGAACTTTGTAAAATCTAGCAGGGAACAATGTGCTGATGCAAAATCTGGTGAAGCTATGATGGCAGATAAGCCCTTGATCCGGCAAGGAAGATTTTGTGGGCTGGGATAACTGCTCCTAAGAAGTCTCAGGAAAGCTGTTTAAACAAAAGAGTTGAATTAATACGGGGGAAACCCAAATTCAACAATAAGACAAACCAGCTCTTCCAATCTTCTACGAAGGACAGGCAATACAAGACACAATATCGAAAGCCCAGATCAAAGGGCACATATGCTGCATACCATGTTCGAGACAGAACAAAGAACACACATGGACCGCACAAATGCTTTGATGCACACACTGGAAAATGTATTACGATCATCCAAGTGTGGATCCCGAAGGTCTAATCAAACCTGGACCCAATTGAATCAAAGGGTACCAAATATTCTTGATTTGTGACTGTAGGAACAACAGGAACCCCGACTAGAGAAATCAACTTGGAATCTTGACAGTGGATGTGCAAGGCACATGACTGGAGATGCTAAGCTTCTCTCAGATATAAAATCCTACAATGAACCTAAGATCACTTTTGGTGACAATTCAAATGGTAACACTGTGGGTAAGGGTAAGCTTACACATGGTAACTTTACTGTAAACAATGTTCTTCTTGTTGAAAACATGTGCTACAACTTTATTAGTATCAGTCAGTTGTGTGATAGTAATTATTCTGTCAAATTTCAGAAGCACAAATGCACAGTTCTTAATCCGGGAGGTCTGACTGTGCTAGTAGGTTATCGATCTGGAAATACCTACAAAGTGGATTGGTCAGATCAACCGCATACAGAACAAACCTGCCTAGTCGTTGACTCTTCAAAGAGTTGGTTATGACAACAACGGATGAATCATTTGAATTTCAAAACTATTGCCAATTTGAGTAAACATGAGCGGGTTGATGGTTTACCCAAACTAAAATTCTCAAAAGACAAGATATGCTCCGCCTGTCAGCTGAGTAAACATATCAAATCTACTTTCAAAACTAAAGGCAGTACCAAAACTTCTCTCAAGCTGGATCTTTTGCACATGGATCTTTTTGGTCCAATACCCGTAACCAGCTTAGGGGAATGAAATACACACTTGTTGTGGTCGAGGATTTTTTTAAATTTACCTGGGTCTTATTTTTTAAATCAAAAGATCAAACTGTCGACCAGCTGATTAACCTCTTAAAAGGTCTTCAAAATGAGCAAGCTTGTAATGTCAACCGGATTAGGAGTGATAGAGGAACAGAGTTTTTAAATTTTAAAATCTCCTCCTATCTGGATGATATTGGAATCAAACATGAGTTGTCTGTAGCTAGAACACCTCAGCAAAATGGTTTGGCTGAGCGTCTAAACCGTACCTTAAAAGAAGCTGCCACAACCATGATTGTTGACTCTGGTATTTCAAATAAATTTGGGCTGAAGCCATCAATACAGATTGTTATACTCAAAACAGATCGATGATAAACAAGAGATATGGAGTCACCCCATATGAGATCTGTAATGGCAAGAAACCTGACATATCGTATTTTAGGGTGTTTGTATGCAAATGTTTCATCCATATCAATGGTAAAATTTACTTACGATCCTTTGATGTAAAATCTGATACAGGTGTCTTTCTGGGATACTCAGCTGTTAGCAGAGCATATAGAGTATTCAACAACAGAACGCTAACAGTAGAAGAATCGGCTCATGTAGTGTTCGATGAAACCAGCTTTCGATCATCATCAGCATCGAAGTTACATGATCTATGCACTCGTCTGGAATCCACACATCTGGGTGAATCAAGCGATGAAGAGGAGCAATCAAGATGGCAAAATGATGACCAACACGATTTGGACAAATCAATTACCAACGCTGATATTCTAGCTGTTGAGCACGTTGGTCGAAATCCCGAACCAACAGGTGGAGAATATACCGGTGCTGACATAAATACCACAATGAGTCGAACGTCAAATCATGATATCCCAGAAGAACCAGCAAGGACACAAGGGGAACAGCTCGAACCATCTACCTCATACAGACCAGGTCTTCGGTGGAATAAAAATCATCCACCTGAGCTGGTCATCGGTAATCCTACTGCACCTATTCGGACACGAGGCCAGATAATAAACGAATATTTAAATTCTACGTTCATATCTCATATAGAGCCTACGAAAGTAGAAGAGGCCTTAGGAGATCCAAGCTGGATAGGCGCTATGGAAGAAGAGCTAAACCACTTCGAACGAAGTAAAGTATGGCATTTAGTACCTAAACCCAATAACCAAAATATAATAGGAACTAAATGGGTCTTTAGGAACAAACTGGATGAACAAGGAACTGTAGTTCGAAATAAGGCTAGGTTGGTTGCACAAGGATATAGACAAGAAGAAGGCATAGATTTTTAAGAATCCTTCGCACCGGTAGCTAGACTAGAAGACATTAGAATCTTTCTTGCATATGCATCATTCAAGAATTTTAAAGTTTATCATATGGATGTCAAAAATGCTTTCTTGAACGGTATTCTAAACGAGGAAGTGTATGTATCACAACCTCCTGGCTTCATAGATCATACCAGACCAGATTATGCATACAAGCTGTGTTAGAGTAGATGTCCAACTAGCCAACTTGTGGTGTGTGGGTTTATAGACTCTTGTATATGACAATATTTATATATTATATTCGCATTTACTTATATGGCATTCTTTACTTTCATTGTGTTGTATGATGATTAACAATTGCGTTGAGTAAAGACCTAGAATGCACTCAAGCGTATGTTAGATGTGATAGTGGGTATGACGGCTATCATGTAACACATCTAATAGTCGTTGTGCGTTCTGAACATGTTCCTAGTCGATTGGGACATCAAAATGAGGATAAGGCCGCCCGAGTTCGAGACTAGTATCTGCGATGCAAAGTACCATATTTCATTAGTAGGGAACATTGTGATGTTCTGAGCATGCAGATAGATAGTTACCTGGTGATCTATCGAACAACCCTCGTTCGGACTTTCCAAGTGGTTACCATTTGTCGAGTGGATAAGTCCGAGGTCTTGGTTGTACTAATTAGTCCTCACGACTCGAAACGTCATTGAGACTCTACATGATAGGCGTCTCACTTTGACCCATTTGCCGACTCACTTGGGGTCATCAGGCGGTGGGATTGGGTGAGACCCCGATGCATGTAGGAGTCGATACATCGTTGTCGAGGATTCACCGCTCGCAGAAATGCGTGGATATCCTATGCTATCTGAGGGGATAATAGTGTATAAATCTCTAGCCAGAGTATTAGAAGTGTTTTAGGTAAATGTGTTTACCTAGTTACACTCGCGATGTCACTATTCGATCTCCAAGATGTATGCATAGCTATCGGATCTATAGCGACTCTCGATTTACCAATGGTCGTTGATCTGATCGGGATATATGGATTGAAAGGACCGTACTGTACGCTAACCACGACCAACTGGTTCTTGCAGGCACTATCAGTGATACCTAGGGGATCATGGGGCGATGTTGCTAGACGCTCTTACCATGATCCGTTGGGCAAGTCCAGAATTGTGATTCCGGAGCCACAATGGTTGTGGGCCCACGGCTAGCTGTATCCCTAAACCATTGAGGGTCACACAAGTACTTGATTCGATAATCCCGCACGGATACTAAGCTCAATGTGTTGAGCATACGAAGAGGATTTTGGGGAGTGCGACTTCCTAAAATTCAACAGAGGTCAAATCGTGATTTACCGATGTTGAGGGGCAAAATGGTCATTTTGCACTGGGGTTCTGAAAAATGGTTTTTCAGATCATAGTATTCAGTTTTGGAAACTGAGTCGATCGGTCCGATCTGATCGACGATCGGAGCTATGATGAAGTCTCGGTGATGGGGATGAACTGAATGTTCATCCGTTGGACCCGGGCCCGTTGGGCCGGTCCAAGTCCATCCTTAATTCTACTTAAGGTAGACTTAAGCCTAGACTTACAACACAACACAATTAACCCTAAACCTAAGCAATAGCCGCCGCCCCCTCTCCTCTCCAAAAGCCGCCGCCGCCGCCCTTGTGCGCCGCCGCCGCCGCCGCCACGTGCCGCCGGAATTTGTTCCGACCAACTTGACGAGGAGAATCCGTCCACGCCGATCTCATCAGGCCTTCTAGTGCAGGCTGACGAAGGAATCCCGTCTCCGGTCGTGGACCTGATTGACGTAGTCTACCGCAATCTACCGTGAAGTGCCGGTTTCCTCGAGAAATTGGTCGTAGCCAGGCACGAGTTGCCAGCAAGGTAGCAATCTTGAACGCCCTATGAGTGCCATAACATGTTTGCAATTTATTGTATTTATCGTCTCCCGGTATTGTTTTATTCTTCCGCTGCCTCGCCGGGAGGCGTGATCCGGATCCTCCGTGGCTACTCCAACAGTGGTATCAGAGCCAAGGTTTTCGAGGCACGAGTTGCCAGCAAGGTAGCAATCTTGAACGCCCTATGAGTGCCATAACATGTTTGCAATTTATTGTATTTATCGTCTCCCGGTATTGTTTTATTCTTCCGCTGCCTCGCCGGGAGGCGTGATCCGGATCCTCCGTGGCTACTCCAACAGTGGTATCAGAGCCAAGGTTTTCGGATCTGATCAATACGATATTGCCTTGTTGTGTCTAATATCTCAATTTTTCAGAAACTTAAATCAAAAATCACGGCCACGCCACGGCCGCATGAGGCGGCGCCAACATAAGCACGCGATGGCGCGCGGGCCGCGTGATGGTTGCGGTTGATGTCCGCGCGATGATGCACGCGCGGGCGCGCATGGCCGTGCCTGATAGCCGATCAATTGGCGCTGCTGTCCCGCACGAACGTCGCATGATCTGCTGCCCCTTCGCGCGAAGATTTTGCGCCGCTGGTAGCATGCTGGCCGACCGGTTGCGAAAGCTGGAGGGCGGCCGCTGCTGCAAATCGTGGGTGATGCTTGTGCCATGCTTGCGGCGGGAGGCGCCGCTGTTGGCATGGCCAGTGCGCGCGCCAAGCGTGCGACCACGTGCGGCCAGCCTCGCGCAAGCGTTGCACGAAGGCGCACGGCAAACGTCGCACTTGATGCGGCGTGCGTGCGGCCGCTGCCGCACGTGAGTTTCGTGGTGGCGCCGCCGCCGCCCCTCCGGCGAAGCTCCGGTGATGTCGTGATGGCTGATTTCTTCTAGGGCTTGGTTCGGGCCTGTCCCGAGCAGCCCGTGAAGTTTTCGGGCCGGTATACGATATCGGGCCCGTTTTGGTCGATTTTGAAATTTTGAGATAATTTTGTCCTAAAATTGTTTTAAGCCCAATATGATATAATTAAAATTAGCAAAATGTGATTTTGATTATAAAATATGATTTTATAATGAAATATGATTTTGTTGATTAAAAATTTGATTTTATCGACAAAATGCGATTTTATTATAAAATGCGATTTTATGATTAAAATATGATTTTGCGATAAATAATAGGATTATTTAAATGCATGTTAATTAGATTAATTGCATGATTGGGATGATCGAGAGCCGTGCCCAATTTGTTAGGTGTATGCGATAGGTTTTTGTGATTCGGTTGTATTAATATTTTGATTATCACTTAAAGTGGGCATGTTTGTGGCCCGTTCCCACCCCTTGATAAATGTATCCCTTGTATGTTATGGTATATTTAAATGTAAATTACTAGATTTAGTGGGATGACATCCGAAGACGGTGGACAATGACGATCAAGATATTGAAGACCGAAGATCTGTAAAAACCGGAAGCTTTGTAATAGGATTGCATTGCATATTGCATTACCCCTAGGATTGGACCCAGGTCCGTGACTGACAACCACGGACCGCATAGCTCTCGCGATCGATCATCCCAATGTTTCTTTATATATGTTGATATATAGTTAATTGAATCCGCATGTTGCATGTTTTAAATTAGATTTAAAATATATGCATGAGACCAAAGTTTTTCAAAATAAATCTCTCGTTCTAAATATGATTTAAAACTTATATCAAGATAAAAATGTTTATTCGATAAACTAAAGGGTATTTAAAATTGTTTAAATTTCCCTACCTTCCATCAACAATGGGTGTACGTCGATGCTACCCGTATACATGGCCCGGCACATATTATTGACGGGTCATGTATGCCGGAAAGCTGTCCACGCCATTGACAACTGTTGTGAGTCGGTGGGAACTCCCTTTAACGTTGGATCATATTATTGGGGATGTTAAGGGGACCGTCCTTCACGACTCGACATTGATGGGTCATCTTGACACGTGATAGTAACGACGTCATATTATTGGGCCCTTACTGGACGTGAGGTGAATACATGTAGGTTGCACCGGTTGCAATCGGAAACTACCTTTTGGGGGTCATGGATGGCTGATATTATTCGGGTTCATGATCGCTTGATTGGGCTCCGTGTACCCACTAAAGAAACCTGTTTTCTCGATTTCATTAGAGGGTGGTGAAATCGTTAAAATAGTGGGAGGGTAATTCATAAAACTTAACGACCATGTTTTATGTCTTAGCGTTTATTTTATATATAGTTAGTGATGCATGTCTGTTTTCTTTTCAGTATTACTGCTTATAAAATGGTTTCAATGAAAAACCCGATCGCTGCTATACTGGATAGCAACAGGTTCACCGGTCTGAACTACCAAGACTGGCTCCGCAACCTCAATCTTGTATTGGCTTCGGAGAAGCTCCTCTATACGATAGAGAAGTGCCCTCCGGAGGAAACCCCTGTCGATATCAGCCCTGAGGGCTGATTACGCTTAACCAATGGCGGGACGACGAGGTTAAAGCTCGATGCTATGTGATGGCATCGATGTCCAACGAAATGCAACGGAGCTTTGAGAAGACAAAGTATGCTTCTGCCATACTCTTTCATCTCAAGGAACTGTATGGTGAGAACTCTCGACATGAGAGGTTCACGGCTGTCAAGGAGCTTATGACAAGCCGCATGAGCGATGGGACTTCGATCTGCGAGCATGGGGTTCGTATGATTGGGCTCGTTGAAAAGCTGTCGGGCCTTGATATCGCACTTCCACACGAGCTGTCGGTGGATGTACTTCTCCTCTCACTACCCGCTGCATTTGACCCCTTTGTGGTCAACTTCAACATGAACAAGCTGGAAGCCACCCTCGAAGAGGTGGTTAACATGCTTGTAGTGTTTGAAGGGACCATAAAGAAGGACAAACTCGTCCTCCTCATGGGCTCTTCTTCCTCTGCGAAGAAGGGGCCCAGACGCAAGAGCAAGAAGCGTTCTGCTCCTGCGAAGGAGGAAAAGTCCGCCAAGAAGCCAAAAGCAAAGGCTTCTAAACCAAACAAGAGCGAGGATGTTTGCCACCACTGCCACAAGGCTGGGCATTGGAGGAGAAACTGCAAGGAGTACCTCGAGCAGTTGTGAACTGCAAAAGGTATGTTCTATATTGAAATAAATATGTCTCTTAATTCGACTTCTTGGGTACTTGATACCGGATGTGGATCTCATATCTGCAATTATTTGCAGGTGATGACAAGAAGCCGACGTCTTAGAGAGGGTGAGACCCACTTGAGGCTTGGCAATGGAGCAAGAGTTGCTGCTATAGCTATAGGAGATGTTTACTTATTTCTATCTTCTGATTTTAAGTTGTTTTTGAGAAACGTTTTATTTGTTCCCGAATTAATAAAGAACATTATTTCTGTTTCTATGCTTGATAGCGATGGATATTCTTGTATGTTTGCTAATTCGATTTGCAATATTTACAAGAATGAATGTTTAATTGGAATTGGGGAACGCGAAAACGATTTATACACCTTAAAATTAAAAGACGTTCCAACTCGCGATGTCGAAGCACATACAACAACGATTAAACGAAAACAAGATAACTTGAACCCGGCTCAACTTTGGCACGCTAGGCTAGGTCATATTTCTCTAAGTAGGATGAACAAGTTAGTTAGGAGTGACATGTTTGATCGTTCAGACATTAACTCCCTACCGACTTGTGAATCTTGTCTTAAGGGAAAGATGACTAAGAAACCCTTCAAGGGCAAGGGTGAGCGTGCTCAAGGCCTATTGGATTTGATCCATACTGATGTGTGCGGCCCGTTTAATATTGGTACTAACTACGGTCACACATACTTCATCACCTTTATCGACGATCATTCTAGGTATGGGTACTTGTACTTGATGAAGCACAAGTCTGAATCTTTTGAAAGGTTCAAAGAATTCAAGGCTGAAGTAGAATATCAATTAGGCAAAAGTATTAAAGCACTTCGATCCGATCGAGGTGGTGAATACTTGAGTGCTGAATTTCAAGATTATCTGAAAGAGAATGGGATTCTCGCACAGTGGACCCCTCCGGCCACACCACAGCTCAATGGTGTAGCAGAGCGTCGTAATCGGACCTTGTTGGACATGGTTCGTGTTAGAGTAGATGCCCAACTAGCCAACTTGTGGCGTGTCGGTTTTATAGACTCTTGTACAAACAATCTTTATATATGATATACGCATTTACTTATATGGCATTATTTACTTTCATTATGTGTGTAATGATTTACAATTGCGTTGAGTAAAGACCTAGAATGCACTAAAGCGTATGTTAGATGTGATAGTGGGTATGACGGCTATCATGAAATACATCTAATAGTCGTTGTGTATTCTGAACATGTTCCTAGTCGATTGGGCCGTCAAAATGAGGATAAGGCCGCCCGAGTTCGAGATTAGTATCTGCGATGCGAAGTACCATGTTTCATTGGTAGGGAACATTGTGATGTTCTGAGCATGCAGATAGATAGTGACCTGGTGATCTATCGAACTACCCTCGTTCGGACTTTCCAAGTGGTTACCATTTGTCGAGTGGATAAGTTCGAGGTCTTGGTTGTACTGATTAGTCCTCACGACTCGAAACGTCATTGAGACTCTACATGATAGGCGTCTCACTTTGACCCGTTTGCCGACTCACTTGGGGTCACAAGGCGTCGGGATTGGGTGAGACCCTGATGCATGTAGGAGTCGATGCATCGTTGTCGAGGATTCACC
>KQ999082.1:163026-185396 GCA_001598015.1 Dorcoceras hygrometricum
CCAAGTTTCCTCTTGTATATCCATTTACACCCAATAGGAACAATTCCTTCGGGAGGGTTAACAAGAGTCCAAACTTGGTTCGCATGCATTGAGTCAAACTCAGACTGCATTGCTTCAAGCCACAAACTAGAATCAGCATCGGAAATTGCCTCCTTGAAGGTTCTTGGATCGCATCCAACAACTTGATCACTCTGATCATCTTCAAGAAGGAAACCATATCTTTCAGGAGCCCTAGGAATCCTTTCGGATCTCCTAGGTGCGACCATTTCTAGCACTGGCTCTGGAGGCGCAGGAGATTCACTCGGTACTTCAGTTGGTTCTCGAACCTCTTCGAGTTCTACTATTTTGCCCTTTCTATCAAGTAGAAATTCCCTTCCATAAAGGTGGCATTCCTAGAAACAAACACTTTTGTTTCGTTCGTATAGTAGAAGTAGTATCCAATAGAATTCTTTGGATACCCAATGAAGTAGCATAAGATGGATCTCGTATCCAGCTTATCTCCCACTGTCTGCTTCACGTAAGCAGGACATTCCCAAATTCTCATGTATGAGTATTTGGGTGGTTTGCCCATCCATATCTCATATGGAGTCTTATCCACTTCCTTGGTGTGGACATTGTTCAACAACATTACCGCCGTTTCGAGCGCATAGCCCCAAAACGAGGTAGTAAGTTCAGTGAAGCTCATCATAGATCGAACCATGTCCATCAAGGTTCGATTACGACGCTCATTCTCTTTAATAGTCTTGAAATTCAGCACTCAAGTATTCACCACCTCGATTGGATCGAAGTGCTTTAATACTTTTGCCTAATTGATTTTCTACTTCAGCCTTAAATTCTTTGAACCTTTCAAATGATTCAGACTTGTTCTTCATTAAGTACAAGTACACATACCTAGAATAATCATCGGTAAAGGTGATGAAGTATGTGTGACCATACTTAGTACCAATACTAAGTGGGCCACACACATCAGTATGGATCAAATCCAATAGGCCTTGAGCACGTTCAGGCTTACCCTTGAAGGGTTGTTTAGTCATTTTTCCCTTGAGACAAGACTCACAAGTCGGTAGGGAGTTAATGTCTGACAAATCAAACATGTCACTCCTAACTAACTTGTTCATCCTTCTTAGGGAAATATGACCTAGCCTAGCGTGCCAAAGTTGTGCTGGGTTTAAGCTATCGCATTTCCTTTTAATCGTTGTTGTATGTGTTTCGACATCGCGAGTTGGAACGTCTTTTAATTTTAAGGTGTATAAATCGTTTTTGCGTTCCCCAATACCAATCAAACATTCATTCTTGTAAATATTGCAAATCGAATTAGCAAACATACAAGAATATCCATCACTATCAAGCATAGAAACAGAAATAATGTTCTTTATTAATTCGGGAACAAATAAAACGTTTCTCAATAACAACTTAAAATAAGAAGACATAAATAAATAAACATCTCCTATAGCTACTGCAGAAACTCTTGCTCCATTGCCAAGCCTCAAGTGGGTCTCACCCTCTCTAAGACGTTGGTTTCTTGTCATCACCTGCAAATCATTGCAGATATGAGATCCATCTCCGGTATCAAGTACCCAAGAAGTCGAATTAAGAGACATATTTATTCAATATGGAACATACCTTTTGCAGTTCGCAACTGCTCAAGGTACTACTTGCAGTTCCTCCTCCAATGCCCAGGATTGTGGCAGTGGTGGCAAACATCCTCGCTTTTGTTTGGCTTGGAAGCCTTTGCCTTCGGCTTCTTGGTGGGCTTTTCCTCCTTCGCAGGGGCAGAACGCTTCTTGCCCTTACGTTTGGGCCCTTTATTCGCAGAGGAAGAAGAGCCCATAAGGAGGACGGGCTTGTCCTTCTTTATGGTTCTCTCAAACACGACCAGCATGTTAACCACCTCTTCGAGGGTGGCTGCCAGCTTGTTCATGTTGAAGTTGACCACAAAGGGGTCGAATGCAGCGGGTAGTGAGATGAGAAGCACATCCACAGACATCTCGTGTGGAAGTGTGATATCAAGGCCCGACAGCTTTTCAACGAGCCCAATCATACGAACCCCATGCTCGCGGACCAAAGTCCCATCGCGCATGCGGCTCGTCATAAGCTCCTTGACAGCCGTGAACCTCTCATGTCGAGAGTTCTCCCCATACAGTTCTTTGAGATGAAAGAGTATGTCAGCAGCATACTTTGTCTTCTCAAAGCGTCGTTGCATTTCGTTGGACATCGATGCCATCACATAGCATCGAATCTTAAGCTCGTCGTCCCACCATTGTTGAAGCGTAGTCAGCTCCTCAGGGCTGATATCGGCAGGGGCTTCCTTCGGAGGGCTCTTCTCTATCGTATAAAGAAGTTTCTCCGAAGCCAACACAATGTTGAGGTTTCGAAGCCAGTCTTGGTAGTTCAGACCGGTGAACTTGTTGCTATCCAGTATAGCAGCGAGTGGGTTTTTGATCGAAGACATTTTGTAAGCAGTTATACTGAAAAGAAAACAGACATGTATTACTAACTATATATGAAAAACGCTAAGACATAAAACAAGGTCATTTAGTTTTATGAATTACACTCCCACTATTTTAACGATTTCACCACCCTCTAATGAAATCGGGAAAGCAAGTTTCCTTAGTGGGTACACGGAGCCCAATCAAGCGATCATGGTCCCGAATAATATCAGCCAACCATGACCCCCAAAAGGTAGTTTCCAATTGCAACCTCCATGTATTCACCTCACGTCCAGTAAGGGCCCAATAATATGACGCCGTTTACTATCACGTGTCAAGATGACCCATCAATGTTGAGTCGTGAGGGACGGTCCCCTTAACGTCCCCAATAATATGAGCCAACGTTAAAGGGTGTTCCAACCGACTCACAATAATTGTCAATGGTGTGGACAGCTTTTCGGCATACATAACCCCCTCAATAATATGAGCCGGGCCATGTATGCGGGTAGCATAGGCGTACACCCATTGTTGATGGAAGGTAGGGATAATTTAAACAGATCTAAATTCCCTTTAGTTTATCGAATAAACTTTTATCTATCAGTTTTAAATCGTATTTAAAACGAGGGATTTTATTTTTGAAAATTTGGTCTCATGCAATTTCAAATCAAAATTTAAAACATTCGGATTCAACATATATATCAAATATATAAATAACTTTGGGATGATCGATCGCGAGAGCTATGCGGTCCGTGGTTGCCAATCACGGACCTGGGTCCAATCCTAGGTGAAATGCAATATGCAATGCAATCCTATTATAATTGCTTCCGGTTTTACAGATCTTCGGTCTTCAATATCTTTGATCGTCATGGGCCCACCATCTTCAAGTGTCCTCCCACTAAGTCTAGTAATTTACAATTAAATTTCCATGACACATAAGGGATACAATTTTAAGGGGTGGGAACGGGCCACAAACAGACCCACTTTATAAAATGATAATCAACAATATATTACAACCAAAATCGCAAAACCTAAAGCATACACCTAACACATTGGGCACGGCTCTCGATCATCCCAAACATGCAATCAATCTAATTAATTTGTATAAATTTAAATAATCAAATTATGTACCACAAAATCATATTTTAATCATAAAATCGCATTTTAAAATAAAATCGCATTTTATCGATAAAATCATATTTTAATCAACAAAATCATATTTTAATTATAAAATCATATTTCATAACTAAAATCATATTTTGCAATTTTAATTGGATCAAATTGGGCTTAAAATAATTTTAGGCCCTAAAATCTCAAAATTTCAAAAACGACCAAAATGGGCCAATATCGAATATCGACCCGAAAATTTCATGGCCTGCCCGGGACAAGCCCGAACAAAACCTAGAAGAAAAATTATCCGTCGCAACGATGCCAGGAGACACGCCGGACGGCGGCCGCCGCCCTGCTGGCCACGGCCAGCCACCATGCGCGGCCAGCGCGCATGTTGTCGCGCGCGCGATGGGCCGCCGCACAGGGCGGAGGTTGGCCGATCGAAAAAAATTTTTTTTGTTGTTTTGATTTTAAAACTCGAGATCTGATGCAATATGGCAATAAACGTATTGAAGGATCCGAGCCTGAGCTCTGATACCACTATTGGCATACGGTGGCGGATCCGGATCCCACTTCCCGGGGGCGCAGCGGAAATCAAAAATAGCCCCGGAAAGCATTCAATACATCAATATAAATCTACAAACATACATAGGGTGTTTGTAGATTTGTTACCTTGCTGGCGTCTAGGTTCCTGGCTCCAACCAGAAATCACAGGGAAAATCTGGCTCTTCTTGGTAGGCGGCGGTAGATCCTCCAATCAGGTCCACGACCGGATTCAATCTTCCTCCGTCAATCTGCACTAGAAGACTTGACGGATTTTATCACAGACGGAATCTCCTCAGCACGACGATCGGAGCAAGTCCGATCACGGGGCGGCCGGCGGCGGCGCTTGAAGACCGGCGGCGGCGGCGTGAGGCTAGAGAGGAGGGGCGGCCGATTTTGAGTTTTGGAGGCTAGGGTTAATTATTCAAGTCAAGTGATTAGCCCTAGAGTAACTCATACAATTATAAGTAATTCATGGGCTTGAACCGGCCCAATGGACTTGGGTCAAACCCAGGTCCATATGAACATTCGGTTCGTTTAATTCACTGTGGTTTCATCATAACTTCGATCGACGATCAGATCAGACCGATCGACTCTGTTTCCAAAACTTAATATTATGATGTGAAAAACAATTTTTCAGATTACCTAGTCAAAAATGACAGTTTTGCCCCTCAACAGTGGGAAATCGCAATTTCACCCCTGTTGACCTTTAGGAAGTCGCACTCCCTAAAATCCTCTTCCTATGCTCAACACATTGAGCTCAGTTTCCGTGCGAGAATCATGAATCCAGTACTTGTGTGACCCTCAATGGTTCAGGGATACAGCTAGCCGTGGGCCCACAACCATTGTGGCTCCGAAATCACAATTTTGGACTTGCCCACCGGATCATGGTAAAGCGCCTAGCAACATCGCCCCATGATCCCCTAGGTATCACTGATAGTGCCTGCAAGAACCAGTTGGTCCTTGTTAGCGTACAGTACGGTCCTTTCAACACATATATCCCGATCAGATCAACGACCATTGGTAAATCGAGAGTCGCTAGAGGTCCGATAGCTATGCATACATCTTGGAGATCGAATAGTGACATCGTGAGTGTTACTAGGTAAACCCATTTACCTAAAACACATCCAGTACTCTGGCCAGAGATTTATACATTATTATCCCCTCAGATAGCATAGGATATCCACGCATGTAAGCGAGCGGTGAATCCTCGACAACGAAGCATCGACTCCTACACGCATCGGGACCTCACCCAATCCCGCCGCCTTATGACCCCAAATGAGTCGGCAAACGGGTCAAAGTGAGGCGCCTATCATGTAAAGCCTCAATGGCGTTTTGAGTAATGAGGACTCATCAGTACAACCAAGACCTCGGACTTATCCACTCGACAAATGGTAAACACTTGGAAAGTCCGAACGAGGGTAGTTCGATAGATCACCAGGTCAATATCCATCTGCATGCTCAGAACATCACAATGTTCCCTACCAATGAAACATGGTACTTCGCATCGCATATGCTAGTCTCAAGCTCGGGCGGCCTTATCCTCATTTTGACGGCCCAATCGACTAGGAACGAATTCAGAATGCACAGTAACTATTAGATGTGTTTCATGATAGCCATCATATCCACTATCACATCTAACATACACTATGGTGCATTCTAGGTCTTTATCCAACGCAATTGTTAACATTATGTAACATAATGAAAATAAAGAACGCCATAAAGAAATACGAATATCATATTATAAAGATCGTTTCATACAAGAGTCTATAAAACCCACACGCCACAAGTTGGCTAGTTGGGCATCTACTCTAACAGGTTCATCTTGCTTAGATCTTTTGATTGATACCAGTTTGGAGCTTTGGATCCAGCGTATTGAGGGAGCGAGAAGTATTTGCATGTTCGAGCATCTTCACGAATTTCTGGTCTACAGTTCTTTCGATCTGTTGGAGCTTTTGGGTAAGCTTTCCTTAGTGTTTTAAGCCTAGATTTAGATGAGGGAGCGAGTAAGTATTTGCATGTTCGAGCATCTTCACGAATTTCTGGTCTACAGTTCTTTCGATCTGTTGGAGCTTTTGGGTAAGCTTTCCTTAGTGTTTTAAGCCTAGATTTAGAGCTGGATAGTGCTCTGTGGATTTGTAGTAGCTGAGTTAGGCTACGCAGTTGTGAACTGTAAGCTAGATGAGCTTTGGTGAAAGCTTATTTATAGATATCTTGACAGATTCAGGCTTGAGGGCACTTTGTCTGAGCTTTTGAGAATCTGGTGAGTAGCAGATTTGAGCAGGCTGTTGGAGCTGCGTTCTGTATGATCTGTCGAGGTAGAACTGAGATTTGAGGTACGGATTGAGCCCCTGTAAACAGTGTACATGTTTATATTTCTTGTTGTGAACCTGTATACTGTGAATACGTGACTTTGTGAACAGATTTAATTGACTATGCTCTATTTTATGATCTGTGTCACGCATTGATTATTGTATGCATTGGAATCTGATTATTGAATGGCATTCATGCATACATATTGAGCCTGATATTCGATTAATGACTTGAGTCGAGCTATCATTTTGATCGGCCGGCTGAGTTGTCACGCCTGAAGGGTCAAATGCTATCATCGGAGTGTTGGCCGGCTGAGTTTTCGTGCCTGAAGACCACCGAGCCATGATGGTCGACGGACCCGAATATCCGGACCGATGATTTCCACCGTTGATTGGCTGTGCATGGTGTTTGAGGCTCAATTGATATTTGCCAGCTGAGTCGTTGGCATTGATGACCGATTCCTTTGATAGCCATCATGCATTTCATAACTTGAAGTATAACATGTTGCATGATTTGCTGTTTTTAGATGGCTCTTCGTACTGAGGTTTGACCTCTTTACTTTTCCCTGTTTTTGGGCTGCCTTGGTCTGTATTGGCTTTGGCAGGTTCTTCAGGTAGCCAGGCTGGACATAGTAGAGCTTCAGCTGGTCGATCCTCTTTCTGATTTGAGTCCCGGTGTTATGTATTTATATTGAGCCAGGGGATGTCCTGTTCCTTTATTATACTGAGGTGATCTATAGTTTATTTACTACTTGCTATTTGTATCTGTTAATGGGTTGCTTGAGTTTTGAGTTAAGCTCATATTTTGATTATGAACTATTTGAAGATGATGTTTTGGATCAGGCCCAACATTTCGAAAAAATTTTAAGCCCTGATTTTATTGCTTCCCAAGAGTCGCGATTGGAGTTGAGCGATATTCCAATTGTTCGAGAATTCCCCGACGTGTTTCCAGATGAGATTCCTAGATTTCCTCCAAAAAGAGAGATCGATTTTAGTATAGAGTTGGTGCCAGGGACAGCCCCGATTTCTAGAGCTCAGTATCGTTTGGCGCCAGAAGAGTTGAAAGAACTCAAGGATCAGTTGAGAGATCTTTTGGAGAGATGCTTCATCCGATCGAGTATGTCGCCTTGGAGAGCTCCGATTTTGTTTGTAAAGAAGAAGGATGGATCGATGAGGATGTGTGTGGATTTTCGGCAGTTGAACAAAGCGACGATCAAGAATAAGTATCCGTTGCCGAGGATTGATGACTTGTTTGATCAGTTTCAAGGATCGGCCGTGTACTCGAAGATTGATTTGCGCTTTGGCTATCACCAGTTGCGAATTAAAGACGCCGATGTAGCGAAGACAGCTTTTCAGACTAGATACAGGCATTATGAGTTCCTTGTGATGCCGTTTGGGTTGACGAATTCCCCTGCTGTTTTCATGGATTTTATGAATCGTGTCTTCAGCGAGTATATCGATCGATTCGTGATTGTCTTCATAGATGACATCTTGGTGTATTCTAGGAGTTTCAGAGAGCATAAGGAGCACCTAAGATCGGTATTGCAGAAGTTGAGGGACTCGCAGTTGTATGCCAAATTCAGCAAGTGTGAATTTTGGCTGGATAGAGTAATCTTTTTGGGTCATGTCATCTCTGCACAAGGAATTTCTGTGGATCCTATTAAGGTCGAAGCAGTTCTTAAATGGGAGCGACCTAGGAATGTTTCTGAGATCCGTAGTTTCTTGGGTTTGGCCGACTATTACAGGTGTTTTATTGAGAAGTCTCTTCGATAGCAAGGTGACTCAGTTGACCCAGGAAGATAGGAAGTTTGTTTGGACATATGAATGCGAGTCGAGTTTTCAGACACTTAAGGAGAAGTTGACTACTTCCCCTGTGTTGTCTTTACTGTCTGGATCTGGAGGTTTCATTGTTTGCTCCGATGCTTCTCTGAGTGGTTTAGGGTGTGTTTTGATGCAGAACGGGTACATGATTGCGTATGCGTCTCGACAGTTGAAGCACCACGAGACGAGATACCCCGTTCATAATTTGGAATTGGAAGCGATTGTTTTGCCTTTATTACAGGTGTTTTATTGAGAAGTCTCTTCGATAGCAAGGTGACTCAGTTGACCCAGGAAGATAGGAAGTTTGTTTGGACATATGAATGCGAGTCGAGTTTTCAGACACTTAAGGAGAAGTTGACTACTTCCCCTGTGTTGTCTTTACTGTCTGGATCTGGAGGTTTCATTGTTTGCTCCGATGCTTCTCTGAGTGGTTTAGGGTGTGTTTTGATGCAGAACGGGTACATGATTGCGTATGCGTCTCGACAGTTGAAGCACCACGAGACGAGATACCCCGTTCATAATTTGGAATTGGAAGCGATTGTTTTTGCCTTAAAGATCTGGCGTCACTATTTGTATGGTGAGGAATTTGTGGTGTACACCGACCACAAGATTTTGAAGCATATCTTCACTCAATCAGATCTAATATGAGACAGCGTCGTTGGATGGAGTTGCTCAAGGATTTTGATTGTGAGATCCAGTATCAGCCTGGGCGGATGAACTTAGTAGCCGATGCTTTGAGTAGGAAAGCCCAGTCTACGATGCAACATCTTTGAGTATCTCGAGAATCCACGAGCAGTTGGGTACTTTTGGTTGGCGATTCCAGCCGACTGATCAGTATTTCATAGTTTCTTCTATTCAGGTTGAACCACAGATTGTGACTGACATCAGAGAGGCACAGCGGACTGATCCTTATATCTATGAATTGAAGATTAAGGCCCAAAATGGTCAGTCAGATGATTTCGTTGTTGCTTCTGATGGGTGTTTGAGATTTCGTGATAGATTGGTGGTTCCTAACCTGATTGATTTGAAAAAGACTATCCTGAATGAAGCCCATTGTAGTCGTTATAGTGTGCATCCGGACGAGAGAAAGATGTACCATGCTTTAACGTCTCACTTCTTGTGGGAAGGCATGAAGAGCGACATTTTTGGTTTTGTTGTTCGATGTTTGAATTGTCAGCAGGTCAAGGCAGAAAGGATGAGACCTGGTGGATTTTTGCAAATTTTAGAAGTGCCTTAGTGGAATTGGGAGCACATCGCCATGGAATTTGTGACTCATTTACCTCGATCAAGTAGAGGGTGCGATGCGATTTGGGTGGTGATTGATAGACTCTCGAAGTCAGCCCACTTCATTCCCTATGATGTGAGGTGTTCGATGAAGAAAATGGTGAGACTGTACATCGACCATGTGGTTAGATTGCATGGAGTTCCTGTCTCGATAGCGTCTGATAGAGATCCAAGATTCACGTCTCGATTCTGGAAGAGTTTGCAAGCAGCTATGGGGTTCGAGATTGGATATGAGTACAGCTTATCACCCTCAGACAGATGACCAATCCTAAAGAACCATTCAGACTTTAGAAGATATGCCGCGAGCAATTGTGATGGATTTCAGTGGTGGCTGGCAGGATTCCTCATCCTTGGTTGAGTTTTCTTATAACAACAGCTACCAAGTGACTATCGGGATGGCACCATTCGAAGCGTTGTATGGTCGCAAGTGTAGATCTCCGATCTGTTGGGAAGAAGTTGGTGAGAAACAGATTTCGACCCCTGAGTTTGTGCAGCACATGAGAGATCAGGTTTTGTTGATTCGTAGTAGAATGAAAGCTGCACAAGATCGCTATGCTAGCTATGCTAACAGAAGACGTCGACCACTGGAATTCGAATTTGGTGATCGAGTATTTCTCAAGATTTCTCCTTTCAAGAGCGTAATGAGGTTCAGATTCAAGGGCAAGTTAGCTCCTAGATTTGTTGTTCCTTTTGAGATTGTTGAGAGGATTTGACAGTTGGATTATAGATTGCAGCTGCCTGATGAATTAGCAGCGATACATGATGTTTTTCATGTGTCCATGTTGAGAAAATATGAGCCAGATCCGTCCCATGTGTTGAGAACCGATGAAGTGGAGCAGGATCAGTCCTTGAGTTATGTTGAATATCCAGTGCAGATTCTGGATAGGAAGGAGAAGCAGTTGAGGAATAAGGTGATTCCGTTGGTGAAGGTCCAATGGAGTAAGCATGGCCGAGAATAAGCTACCTGGAAAGTTGAAGAGAAGATGAGGCATGAGTGGCCTCATCTGTTTGAGCTTTGATATAAGCATACCAGGTAATTTTCTGACTTGTTATTTAGTGTTTGTGTTGGTTAGTTTTGGTATTTTGTTGAATTATGCCCTGTGTTTGCCTTTGATTTCGAGGACGAAATTTCTTAAGGTGGAGAGAATGTGAGGTCTGAGATTCGGTAATTATTAATCAATCAGATTTGGTTAAGGATTAGTCACGGGAGTCGTGATTTTTGAATTTAGGATTTGAGAATTTTTGGTCCAATCTGGTTGGTGATTTTCAGATTTGACATAGAGCTGATCAGATTTGAGTCGCTGGTTTCTATCGAGTGAAATCTACGTCGAATTTGGAGTTGATTCGTTGAGTGTTTCTATCGGGATCTGATACCAGTGAGTGTTCATATGTGAGTACTCAGATGTGGCACTAGCGGATAGCTGTGTAGCGAGCGAACGCAGATTTGAGAGTTAGCGAGGAGATGCCACGTGTTAGTCAACGTTGCTGGGTTGATTGGTGCTGTTAGCGTTATTCAGATCCGAGGGGGAGCTGAGATCTGCTTCAGATGTGAGGCAGTGCGTCGTCGTTTTGATTAGTTACACTTGCGTTTAGCGTTAGCGCTGAGACCAGATTTGAGTGAGCGCTGGATTCAGATTCAAGGACTTGTGCCTTAGCGCTAGGATCTGAATATGCCGGTGTTGGCTTCCACTGTAGACTTTGACTCGAGGACTTAAATACAAGTGTTGATTAACACTTAGCATAATTCAAACTCGATATTTCCCTATCGTCTTCCCAGATAACCTCGAAACCCTTACTGTTCACCGAGCACTATTTCTCCAATTTGCCGTCGATTCCCGCCGTTGTTTGGAGGTCGACTGGTGGTCCTGAGCTCGTCTTGCTTAGGCCTTTCGATTGATACCAGTCTAGAGTTGTAGATCGACGCGTAGGAGGAGCGCGAAGGATTTACAGTGTTCGAAGATTTTTGCGACAGTTGACCCGAGAGTTCTTTAGTTGTTCTGAGCTTCTGGGTATGTGATTCCTTGCTGTTTAAGCTTAGTTTAAGCTGATTAGAACCTTTGCTTAGTGGTCGAACCAGATTTGAGTTCTTGACCGTAGGCAGTGAGATATAGGGGTTCAGATTTGAGCTAAGTTATGAGATGTATTTACAGATTTGCTGTTTAAGCTTAGTTTAAGCTGATTAGAACCTTTGCTTAGTGGTCGAACCAGATTTGAGTTCTTGACCGTAGGCAGTGAGATATAGGGGTTCAGATTTGAGCTAAGTTATGAGATGTATTTACAGATTTGAGTTCCCAGGCAGTTCCTGCCGTGGTTGTCGAGACCAATTAGGAAGCATACTTGAGCTGGCGGAGGTTACCGTGCCCTGGTGAGATCTGTTGAGGTATAATTTGAGATTTTAGGTACGAATTGAGCTTCTGTTAACAGCTTTTTGGGCATAAGCGTGTTATTTGAGGCATGAATTGTATTCTGTGAATTTTGTGATTTACGTGAACAGATTTGGCTCACTGTATGATCATTTTGTTCTGTTTTACGTGGATTATGCATGCTTAAATCAGATTTGAATTTAATGACATTCATGCATACATCTTGAGCCTGATATTTGATTGATTACCGATTGAGAGCCACATTGTGACCGGCCGGCAGATGTGTCGCGCCTGAAAGGCACAATGCTATCATCGGAGTGGTGACCGACTGATTCGTCGTGTCTGAATACCATCGAGCTGTGATGGTTAATTGAGTGGCCAGACATGAATGTCATGGACCTATGATTTCCACCGGCTGATTGGCTGTGCGTGGTATAGAGGCTCACCTGTTGTTGCCAGCTGACTCGTTGGCCTAGATGACCGATTCTTTGACAGCCCTCATGCATTTCATGTTTTAAGATACTGTATGTTTATGATATTGCTATTGTCTTAATGCTCTTCGTACTGAGGTTTGACCTCGTATTTATTTTTCTGCTTTGTGTTCTTTGGGTCTACGTTACCCATTGCAGGAGTCGTAGATAATCTGGCTGGGCAGAGTGGAGCTTCAGCCAGTAGATCCCCGTTTGGTTGAGTCCCAGTTCATTTGTATTATGTATCGAACCAGGGGATGCCCTAAGTTTCTATGTAATTTGGGGATCTGTTATTCGAGTTTAATTGACTACGTGTTTGATAATTGGATTTTGAGTAAATCCTATTTTGAATACGAATAGTTTGAATGAATGTTTTACTGTTCAGGCCCAACATTTGAAATTTTTTTTAAGCCCTATTTTTATGCTTCCGCGATTATGTGCTTAATTGTATTACTAATCTTTGTTGATTAACACGGGACCTGACAACTTTGTTATTTTCCGATGGCTTCTCGTATATATCTGATAAAATGGACGTCATTTCCTCCATGGTTTATGTCTCTGTCACGTTATGAGCCACGTTTTTCTATAGGGTTAATCGATAACACCTAACACCTGTCGGTCAAGAAGCTCCCACTCATCATCCTCCATATTTTTCGATTTCTTTCCTGATAGAGTTTGATGCAACTTCTTTCTATATAGATAAACTCTTATCTGTAATGGCCAAAACTCAAAATTTATACCATCGAACTTGTCGGTTCCATGTCCGGATCCATCAACTCCAGACATCGCTTCTCTTGCCATAAAAAAAGTAGGTTATATCCACAGAGTTATTTGCAAATATTTTTATTGGAAGAAATTTTACACAAATTATACAACTAACACTGAGAAAGAACTTATAGGCGGTTTCGTTAAATCTTTCAACCAATCCAACATGTAGGATCATCGTAATTGATTCAAACTGACCGAAAACAACTAGCAAAGCTAGTTCGAGAACGTCAAATCTTTCAATCAATCCAACATGTAGGATCATCGTAATTGATTCAAATTGACCAAAAACAACTAGCAAAGCTACTTCGAGAACGACGAGTAAAGCTAGAAAAACGGAAAGGGCGGTCGAGGAAAGGCTAAGTTGGTAAAAGACTAACAATCTATCGCACCACACCCATTTCCTTGATCGGCCTCCACTTCATGTATTTGTATTTGCATTTATAACATTGATGAACAGAGAATATGCTATGTTTTTCAATTATGATGCTACCCCAATTTTGTCCTCGGTTCCTGACCAGAAAGTTAATCCTCGCCACCCGAGGAGAATCAAATGTGATTTAGTGATTTTCTCTAGGATCACTTGTGTGTTTTCTTTTGATGATGGGTTAATCTCTTCTTTTTGTTTGCGATGACCCTGAGTATTTATAGGCGAAAAAGGTTTCTCGATTGCGTGTACGCCATCTGGCCACTCATGATTAGGCATGGGTCTGTCAGCAGCAGTTTGCACAAGTTACCAGGCCAATCAGAACTGAGTAAGAACCTGACAACACGTTACCTGATTTAATCATTAGAAGATATGGGTTAGACAGCTTTCCTTCTTAGGATCCTCGGGCAGATGTTCTCGGGAGCTAATAAAATCACAATTACGATCGGGGTATCTCGTATTTAGAGCTGATTTGAGGATTTGGTAATAGAAATCTGATTTCCGTAAGTATTCAGATGTGAGTACTTGGCGCTAGTATGAGAGATCTGTTTAAGTTGTCTGGCTGGTAAATTTATAAGCTTTAGGGGAGATGAACACTTAGTCATTCTTCATCCGTTCTTTCTTTTTTTTCATTTGAACCCCTTTCCCTTTAATCTCCCGAGTAGATCTTCCGAGTAAATCTCCCGAGTAGATTTTCATATATTGATATCAATAGTATCTCCCCTTTTTAGTCGAAACGAAGTAGTGAAGTTGAAGACTGTGCGTTTCTTCTCGGAATCCCGTAGATAGTTCTTATGCTTCCCGAAGAAAGCCATTATCCACGCGATTTATTTTTAATATTGGTGATGGGACTTAATTCAGCGCGCCAAAATTTCCCGCCTCTTTGATATTCCCGAGATAATTCGGATCGTTGATCACTCATAGATCCAACGGCGGGAATTCATTAGTTTTCCTATAAATAACCACATCTCCTTCTTCATTTTTCATTCCCTCCTAACTGTGTCGTTACTCTGCCGAATTTTCTATTGCCTCCCGAGCTATCTGCCCTTTTCTTCCTGTCTTCAAATCAATCTGTAAGTGCCATAATCTTTAAATCATGTCTTCAGTAAATGATCGTGTAGTAGTCGAATTTGTTCGTTCCTTAGGGTCCCCTTCCTCGTCGGGCGATGCGGGTACTAGTAATCCTACCGACAAAGCTTCTCGTAAGAGGATACTAGCCAGGATAAACGCCGATGAGGCTAGGTTGTTGGCAGAGGGCCGCCCTTGGTACGAGGTTAAGGCGTCACTACAAGAGTCTGATAAAGCCATTATAAGGGACCTGTCCGGTATGTCAGACCAATATGTTATCTTGATTCCTCTACCCGAGGACCGAGCTCATCTTCCTCCTGAGGGATACCATACTTTCTACTTAAATCATCTAGAAATGGGTCTCAGATTCCCTGTTCCCCGATTTATTCAAAATCTATGCGACCATCTAAAAGTTAGCCCCAGCCAGTTAACTCCAAACTCGTATAGCTCCTTATTAGCTCTAGGGGTTCTCTTAAAGTTTTACCAAGCTCCTCTTTCTCTCCACCTTATTTATAATTTGACCCAAATCCGACAACAAGATGTCGGGAAATTTTTCATACGTTTAAAGCCTGAGTTTGGGTTTTTAAAGGGGAACCCCTCCTCTCATAAGGGTTGGATGAGTCGCTACTTTTCTTGCGACGCAATATTCGGGAAGGGATAGCGTGGTATTGTGATATGTCGTGGTCTGAGAAGCCGACGAGAAAGGCTCCTCCTCTACCTGCTCAGGAATATGATCCGACTCCCTTCCTTAAGGCTGTGAGCACGAAGTGTTTTAACGCTCAGGACTTAGTTCGAGAGGATCTCCTGTGTCACTTTGGTTTTAGTCGAAAGGGGGTAGTGGTGGAAGAGGATTTAGGTATAGCTTTTTACTTCTTCTTTGGTACCTTGCCATTTTTACTTAGCTGGACATGTCTGATTTTTGCTCTTTTTATACAGCTGATAGAATCATGAAATCCTACCTTTTGGAAGCCTACAAGAAGCAAGAGTCTGAAGTATCCAGAGGTTCAAATTCACCAACCAAGGAGCACGCTAATCCTTCTCCCGAAGAGCCTGCAAATCCTCCACCCACGGAACGCAAAAAAGAAAAAAGAAGAAAGTCTTCTTCGGGCAGTGACAAACACTCGAAGAAAAAGAAAACTTCTCCCTCGGTTGAGGTTGATAAGGAGGCGGGAGCTTCTCAGCCTGAGCAATCAAGTCTTGAGGTTTCTTCGTTCATAGCTCGCATGATTACCTCAACCACCGTGGCCTTTTTCCAAAATTTTGTTCCCGAGCTGGATCTTCCTGTGGTCAGCTCGGATTCCGACAAGGCGATTACGGAGGCTTTGGCTTCCAACTTTTTACAGGTACATAAGTGATTCTCTTGCTTTTCCTTTGATGTTTTTGATCATTGTTAATCAATTATAGGCACTAGTTTGGGGGGGCGAACTGTCCCGACGGGTTTCAAAGGCCCGAGAAACGGCCGTTCTTCGAGGTGATCCCTGGATGAAGTGATGGCGAAGCATGATAACTTGATGAATGAGATCGAGGAGGTTCGGGGGGCTTCTGATGCTGAGAAGAAATCCCTTGCGAATAAACTGGCCGCTTCGGAGGCTTCTGTCACGCGTCTCCAAGAAGAGATAAAAAAGGTGGGAGAAGAGGCAGAAGAAAAAATCAAAAAGCACAGGAAGAAGCAGGGCATCCTGGGAGAAAAGGAAAGAAGATTTCCTGAAGTCGGATGAGTTTGATAGACTCTGTTCTACTAGGGCCTTATCTTTTTTCCAGCAAGGCTTCAACGGGTGTTTGGCCCAGATTAGGACCAATGGGTATTCGGAGGCCGAGCACCCTTTCTATTTTCTAAATGTTTTGAAGTCTTTGGAAGATTTGCCCGATTAGGGTGAAGTGGAGTCTTCCATGGCTAAAAAGTATTGTAATTTTGCTCCTTTGTTTGTAATGACTCTCTCTTTAAAGAATTCCTTTTGTCTTTCCAACTTTTATTCAGATGTTATGTACGTTGTACCGTTGATTTCTTTACTGTCTGTTGGTGTATGAGCGCTGAGAGATTGAGTTTTTGCTTAAATAGAATTTCTATTTAAATGTTAAATGTCAACCGGAGTTGATAGTCGGGTGCCGAGTAGATCGGGCTTTTGCTTAGATTGGATTTCTATCCAAGTGTTAAATACCAACCGGAGTCGGTAGTCGGGTTCCGAGTAGATCGGCTTTTGCTTAGATAGGATTTCTATCCAAGTTTTAAATATCAACCGGAGTCGGTAGTCGGGTGCCGAGTAGATCGGGCTTTTGCTTAGATAGGATTTCTATCCAAGTATTAAATACCAACCAGAGTCGGTAGTTGGGTGCCGAGTAGATCGGGATTTTGTGATATTTTTCTCGTTTTTGTCAAAAGCATCTTTCCTTGATAAGCCTTTAAGAACAAGGAGTATAATCATAATATTTCTAAAAATAATACTTTCTCAGATGACGAACATTCCATGGCCGCTTTCCTCTCTTTCCTTCAGCGTCAACTAGATAATAGGCGGACACTCCTGCTTTCTCCACTACTCGGAAGGGTCCTTCGTATTTAGGATCCAACTTCCCTCTCTCCCCTTGGTACTGGATTCTCTTCATTACTAAGTCCCCTACTGCAATATGTCTTGGTCGCACCTTTTTGTTATAAACTCTGGCTATCCTTCGTTGGTAGGCTATCATCCTAACTGCTGCTCGATCTCTTTTCTCAGCTATATGATCCAAATCCATCTTTCGCAATACATCGTTCTCCTTGGGATAAAAACAAACCCTTACACTGTCCTGCCCAATCTCTGCGGGTAACACCGCCTCAGTTTCATATACCATGTTGTAGGGTGTCTCTCCTGTGGCAGTCCTTGGAGTTGTTCTATAAGCCCATAACACACTCGGGAGCTCTTCCACCCATTTACTCTGGACAGTTTCCAACCGGGTTTTTAAAGAATGTACTATAGATCTATTAGTGACCTCGACCTGCCCATTGCTCTGTGGATATGCTACTGATGTGAATGCTTGCTCAATTTTTAATCCCGAGCACCATTCCTTTAGCTTAGCACCACTGAATTACCGACCATTATCTGATATAATCCTTCGAGGAATTCCAAAGCGGCATACTATATTCTTCCATAGAAATTTAAGCACTTCTCCTTCAGTGATTCGGGCTAAGGCTTCGGCTTCCACCCATTTAGAAAAATAGTCCACCGCGACCAACAAAAACTTCTTTTGTCCCATACTTACGGGAAATGGTCCAACAATATCCATTTCCCACTGATCAAAACGGCAAGGAGACACCACTGCCTTCATCAACTCGGATGGTTGTTGCTGCAAATTGGCGTGCCTCTGACAACTGTAACATGCTTTTACTAGAAAGGCGGCATCTTGTTGCATGCTAGGCCAGAAAAACCCGGCCAGAAGAGCTTTCCTCGAGAGAGCCATACCACCTAGATGATTACCACAACATCCTTCATGAATTTCCCTAAGAACATAATCTGCTTCCTCGGGACCCAAACATTTCAACGGAGGACGGGAGTAAGATCTTTTGAATAAAACATCGTCTAGAAGCACAAAGCGAATCATCTTATTTTTTAATTCCTGAGCCTCCTGTGGGTCATCACGTATTTTCCCTGTTCGAAGATATTCATAAATGTCATATCTCCAATCTGCTTCTTTAATCTCCATGACCACTCCTGTCCTTTGTTCTACTTGCGAAACTTTTTCTTGTAACAGTGACTTGTCATCAGCTTCTGAATTTATCGAGCTAGCTAATTTGGCTAATCTGTCCGCTTTCTCATTTTCTCCCCGTGGTATTTGTTTTAACGTGAGTTCCACAAATTTTTTCTTCAGTTTATCCAGAGTATCGATATACTTGCTCAACTTCTCATTTTTTACTTCAAAATTTTCCATGCTTTGCTGCACTGCCAGTCGTGAATCTGAGAACAAGACAAGATGGGAGATGCCCATACTTCTCGCCGTGCGAATCCCGAGGAGTGTAGCTTCATATTCTGCTTCGTTGTTGGATGCTCGGAAGTCTAGACGTACTGAGATACTGGTCTCTTCCCCCTGAGGAGATACAACAATGATTCCTACCCCACTTCCCGATTGACAAGAGGATCCATCCACGAACATTTTCCACACCATCTTCTCCTGTATATGAACGGTTTCTGCTATGAAATCAGTCAATACTTGTGCTTTAATCGCTGTCTGTGGTCTAAACTTGATATCATATTCCCCGAGCTCGGTGACCCATTTCACCAGTTTGCCCGAGGTGTCAGGATGGCTGATTATATGCCCTATTTCCTATTAGTGAGCACACTAATTGGATGGGAGAGGAAGTAGGTGTTAGAGTAGATGCCCAACTAGCCAACTTGTGGCGTGTGGGTTTTATTGACTCTTGTGTATAACGATCTTTATTTATGAAATACACATTTCTTTATGGCATTCTTTATTTTCATTATGTTATAATGTTAACAATTGTGTTGGATAAAGACCTAAAATGCACCATAGTGTATGTTAGATGTGATAGTGGATATGATGGCTATCATGAAACACATCTAATAGTCACTGTGTATTCTGAACTCGTTCCTAGTCTATTGGACCGTCAAAATGAGGATAAGGCCGCCCGAGCTTGAGACTAGCATCTGCGATGTGAAGTACCATGTTTCATTGGTAGGGAACATTGTGATGTTCTGAGCATGCAGATGGATAGTGACCTGGTGATCTATCGAACTACCCTCGTTCGGACTTTCCAAGTGGTTACCATTTGTCGAGTGGATAAGTCCGAGGTCTTGGTTGTACTGATTAGTCCTCACTACTCGAAACGTCATTGAGACTCTACATGATAGGCCCCTCACTTTGACCCGTTTACCGACTCACTTGGGGTCATTAGTGGCGGGATTGGGTGAGGTCCCAATGCATATAGGAGTCGATGCTTCATTGTCGAGGATTCACCGCTCGCTTATATGCGTGGATATCCTATGCTATCTGAGAAGATAATAGTGTGATAAATCTCTGGCCAGAGTACTGGATGTGTTTTAGGTAAATGGGTTTACCTAGTAACACTCGCGATGTCACTATTTGATCTCCAAGATGTATGCATAGTTATCGGATCTCTAGCGACTCTCGATTTACCAATGGTCGTTGATCTGATCGGGATATATGAGATGAAAGGACCGTACTGTACGCTAACCACGACCAACCGATTCTTGCAGGCGCTATCAGTGATACCTAGGGGATCATGGGGCGATGTTGCTAGGCGCTTTACCATGATCCGTTGGGCAAGTCTGAAATTGTGATTTCGGAATGGTTGTGGGCCCACGGCTAGCTGTATCCCTGAACCATTGAGGGTTACACAAGTACTGGATTCACGATTCCCGCATGGAAACTGAGCTCAATGTGTTGAGCATAGGAGGAGAATTTTAGGGAGTGCGACTTCCTAAAAGTCAACAGGGGTCAAATTGCGATTTCCCAAAAGTTGAGGGGCTAAACTGTAATTTTGGACTAGGTGGTCTGAAAAATTGTTTTCGCATCATAATATTCAGTTTTGGAAACTGAGTCGATCGGTCCGATCTGATCGTCGATCGAGATTATGATGAAATCACGGTGATTTAAATGAACCGAATGTTCATGTGGACATGGGCTTGACCCAAGTCCATTGGGCCGGTTCAAGCCCATGTATGATTTAAATACTAGACTTGGTCTAGGGCTAGATCACAACAACATATCATAACTCACACCAAAACCCTAGCCTCCAAGCTTGTGGTCGCCCCCCTCTCCTCCCAAAACCTCACGACCGCCGCCTCCACCGCCGCGCCGCCGTGCCGCCGCCGCCGTGATCGGACTTGTTCCGATCGTCGTTTTGAGGAGAATCCATTCGTGCCAAATTCGTCAGGCCTTCTAGTGCAGGCTGACGAAAGAGTCGTGTTTCCGGTCGTGGACCTGATTAAGGAGGATCTACCGCCGCCTATCGTGAAGAGCCAGAATTCCCTGTGAATCTGGTTGGACGCCTAGACGCCAGCAAGATGACAATCTATAAAACATCCTATATATGATTTATAGATTATATTTGATGTATTGAACGTTTTTCGAGGCAATTTTTAAACTTCCGCTGCGCCCCCGGGAAACGGGATCCGGATCCAACACTACGCCAACAGTAGGGCCTCGGACACCGAGCTGTTATTACCAATGAAAGGACAAGTTTCTCCGGGACAGTATATCTCACCTCGGCTCCTTTTAGGGCATGACTGATGAAGTAGACGGGTAAATGATCCTTCTCTTCTATTCGTACCAAGACTGAACTAACTGCCTCCTGAGTGACAGCCAAATATACAGATAATTCTTCTCCTTCTTTTGGTTTGTTAAGGACGGGGAGTTGCCGCAAGTATTCTTTGAGTTCCTGTAATGCCTTCTCACTGCGCTCGTCCCACTCAAAATTTTTAGCCTTCCGCAATACTTTAAAGAAAGGCAGACTTTTCTATCTGCAGATCTTGATATGAACCATGAGAGAGATATTATTCTTCCAGTTAACTTTTGCACTTCCTGGATATTCCGAGGAGAATTCATGGAGGTAATTGCTTGCACTTTCTCAGGGTTGGCCTCAATCCCTCGTCGGGTCACCATATATCCCAGGAATTTACCCGTTCGTATCCCGAAGACACAATTTTTGGGATTGAGTTTTAATCCATATTTTTGCAGAGTGCGGAAGGTTTCTTCAAGATCTTTTATAAAATCCCCTGCCTCTCGTGATTTTACTAGGATATCATCCACATAAACCTCTACATTTCTCCCGATTTGTTCTCGGAAAACTTTATCCATAAGCCTTTGATAAGTAGCTCCTGCATTTTTGAGACCAAACGGCATAACAGTATAACAATAGGTACCATCTGCAGTAATAAAACTAACCTTATCCTGATCTTCCAGAGCTAGAGGTATTTGATGATACCCTTGATAAGCATCCAAGAAGCAGAGTAGCTCATGGCCAGTGGTAGAATCCACCAGTTGATCTCGAGGCAGAGGGTAACAGTCTTTAGGACATGCTTTATTTAGGTCCCTGAAATCAACACACATTCGCCAGCTTCCTGAAGTCTTGGGGACCAACACAACATTGGATAACCATGTCGGGAAGAGCACCTCCCGAATATGCCCGGCTCTTAATAACTCTCCTACTTGGTTTCTAATGACCGCATCTTTCTCGGGTCCAAAGTGCCTGCGCTTTTGGATGACAGGTTTAACCCCTGGAAGAGTGTTGAGGCGATGCTCCATAACTTGTTGGTCGACCCCTAAAGGTCAGCTGATGTCCATGCGAACACTTTGTTAGAGTAGATGCCCAACTAGCCAACTTGTGGCGTGTGGGTTTTCATTGACTCTTGTACAAACGATCTTTATATATGATATTCGCATTCTTTTATATGGCATTCTTTACTTTCATTATGTGTAATGATTTACAATTGTGTTGAGTAAAGACCTAGATTACACTAAAGCGTATGTTAGATGTGATAGTGGGTATGACGGCTATCATGAAACACATCTAATAGTCGCTGTGTATTCTGAACATGTTCCTAGTCGATGGGGCCGTCAAAATCCAACTTGTGGCGTGTGGGTTTTCATTGACTCTTGTACAAACGATCTTTATATATGATATTCGCATTCTTTTATATGGCATTCTTTACTTTCATTATGTGTGTAATGATTTACAATTGTGTTGAGTAAAGACCTAGATTACACTAAAGCGTATGTTAGATGTGATAGTGGGTATGACGGCTATCATGAAACACATCTAATAGTCGCTG
>KQ999082.1:198983-216191 GCA_001598015.1 Dorcoceras hygrometricum
ATCTTCTGATTTTAAGTTGTTATTGAGAAACGTTTTATTTGTTCCCGAATTAATAAAGAACATTATTTCTGTTTCTATGCTTGATAGCGATGGATATTCTTGTATGTTTGCTAATTCGATTTGCAATATTTACAAGAATGAATGTTTAATCGGAATTGGGGAACGCGAAAACGATTTATACACCTTAAATTTAAAAGACGTTCCAACTAGCGATGTCGAAGCACATACAACAACGATTAAAAGGAAACACGATAACTTGAACCCAGCACAACTTTGGCACGCTAGGCTAGGTCACATTTCTCTAAGAAGGATGAACAAGTTAGTTACGAGTGACATGTTTGATCGGTCAGACATTAACTCTCTACCGACTTGTGAGTCTTGTCTAAAGGGAAAGATGACTAAGAAACCCTTCAAGGGCAAGGGTGAGCGTGCTCAAGCCCTATTGGATTTGATCCATACTGATGTGTGCGGCCCGTTTAGTATTGGTACTAAATACTGTCACACATACTTCATCACCTTTACCGATGATTACTCTAGGAATGGGTAATTGTACTTAATGAAGCACAAGTATGAATCCTTTGAAAGGTTCAAAGAATTCAAGGCTGAAGTAGAAAATCAATTAGGCAAAAGTATTAAAGCACTTCGATCTGATCGAGGTGGTGAATACTTGAGTGCTGAATTTCAAGATTATCTGAAAGAGAATGGGATTCTCGCACAGTGGACCCCTCCGGCCACACCATAGCTCAATGGTGTAGCGGAGCATCGTAATCGGACCTTGTTGGACATGGTTCAATCTATGATGAGCTTCACTGAACTTTCTACCTCGTTTTGGGGCTATGCGCTCGAAACAGTGGTAATGTTGTTGAACAATGTCCACACCAAGGCAGTGGATAAGACTCCATATGAGATATAACCACCCAAGTACTCATACATGAGGATTTGGGGATGTCCTGCTTACGTGAAGCAGACAGTGGGAGATAAGCTGGATACGAGATCCATCTTATGCTACTTCATTGGGTATCCAAAGAACTCCATTGGATACTACTTCTACTATCCCAGCGAAACAAAAGTGTTTGTTTCTAGGAATGCCACCTTTATGTAAAGGGAATTTCTACTTGATAGAAAAGGAAAAATAGCAATCGAAGTACCAGGTAAGTCTCCCGCACCTCCAGAGCCAATACCAGAAATGGTCGCATCTAGGAGATCCGAAAGGGTTCCTAGGGCTCCTGAGAGATATGGTTTTCTCCTTGAAGATGATCAGTGTGATCAAGTTGTTGGATCTGATCCAAGAACTTTCAAGGAGGCAATTTCCGATGCTGATTCTAATTTGTGGCTTGAAGCAATGCAGTATGAGTTTGACTCAATGCATGCTAACCAAGTTTGGACTCTTGTTAACCCTCCCGAAGGAATTGTTCCTATTGGGTGCAAATGGGTATACAAGAGGAAACTTGGGCCTGATGGTAAGGTAATGACCTACACGCGAAAGGTTACACTCAAAGGCAAGGTGTTGACTATGATGAAACCTTCTCGCCAGTCGCAATGTTCAAGTCGATTAGAATCTTGTTAGCCATAGCCGCATGGTACGACTATGAGATATGGTAAATGGATGTGAAAACTGCGTTCCTTAATGGAAACATTAAGGAAGAGATCTATATGACGCAGCCTGAGGGTTTCACATCTATTGGAAGCGAGCATAAGGTATGCAAGATTCAGAGATCGATCTACGGTCTCAAACAAGCCATAGCCGCATGGTACGACTATGAGATATGGTAAATGGATGTGAAAACTGCGTTCCTTAATGGAAACATTAAGGAAGAGATCTATATGACGCAGCCTGAGGGTTTCACATCTATTGGAAGCGAGCATAAGGTATGCAAGATTCAGAGATCGATCTACGGTCTCAAACAAGCATCGCGAAGTTGGAACCTGAGATTCGATGAAACAATTAAGGAATTTGGTTTCATCAAGAATCCCGAGGAGCCATGTGTTTACAAGAAGGTAGTTAAAAGTGCTGTGACGTTCCTCGTACTTTATGTTGATGAATTCTACTCATTGGGAATGATGTAGGAATGCTGCAGTCAACTAAAGTATGGTTGTTTAGTAGATTTTCGATGAAGGACATGGATGAAGCATCCTATATTCTTGGAATACAGATCTATCGGGATAGATCTAAACGGATGCTCGGACTCACCCAAGCTACCTACATCGATACCATACTTAAGAGGTTCTCTATGGAAGAGTCCAAGAGAGGACACCTACCTATGTGCCACGGGGTCACTCTATCCAAGTCTATGTGTCCAAAGACTGATGAGGAGATAGAGAGTATGGCACATGTACCATATGCCTCGGCAATAGGTAGTATTACGTATGGCATGATCTCGACTAGACCGGATGTCGCATATGCTCTGAGTGTCACGAGCCGCTACCAGGCCAACCCCGGCCAATTACATTGGAAGGCTGTGAAGGATATTCTTAAGTACTTACGAAGGACTAAGAATATGTTCATGGTCTATGGGGGCGGTGAACTGAAACCGGAAGGCTACACTGATTCTAGCTTCCAGTGTGACGTGGATGATTCGAAATCTACCTCTGGATTTGTATTCATGCTCAATGGTGGTGCTGTCTCTTGGAAGAGTTCCAAGCAAGACACCATCGCGGATTCAACCACTGAGGCTGAGTACATCGCAGCATCAGCTGCTGCTAAGGAGACCGTTTGGATAAGGAATTTTGTCCAAGAGTTGGGCGTCATTCCTAATGGAGTTGGTCCAGTCCCGGTGTACTACGACAACACGGGTGTTGTTGCGCAAGCAAAGGAGCCTAGGTCTCACCAAATATCCAAACACATACTGAGGAAATACCACATAATCCGGGATATTGTGGGTAGAGGTGACATAGAAGTTGAGAGAGTCGCCTCTGCAGACAACGTTGCTGATCCACTTACGAAGCCCTTGCCTGGACCAGTGTTTGAAAAACATCACGAAACAAATGGGACTGCGTCTGATGAGTAGTTGGCTTTAGGGCAAGTGGGAGATTGTTAGAGTAGATGCCCAACCAGCCAACTTGTGGCGTGTGGGTTTATAGACTCTTGTATATGACAATCTTTATATATGATATTCGCATTTATTTATATGGCATTCTTTACTTTCATTGTGTGTATGATGATTTACAATTGCGTTGAGTAAAGACCTAGAATGCACTAAAGTGTATGTTAGATGTGATAGTGGGTATGACGGATATCATGAAACACATCTGATAGTCACTGTGTGTTCTGAACATGTTCCTAGTCGATTGGGCCGTCAAAATGAGGATAAGGCCGCCCGAACTCGAGACTAGTATCTGCGATACGAAGTACCATGTTTCATTGGTAGGGAACATTGTGATGTTCCGAGCATGCAGATAGATAGTGACCTGGTGATCTATCGAACTACCCTCGGGATTCGGGGGAGACCCCGATGCATGTAGGAGTCGATGCATCGTTGTCGAGGATTCATCGCTCGCATACATGCGTGGATATCCTATGCTATCTTAGGGGATAATAGTGTATAAATCACTGGCCAGAGTACTAGAAGTATTTTAGGTAAATGTGTTTGCCTAGTTACACTCGCGATGTCACTATTCGATCTCCAAGATGTATGCATAGCTATCAGATCTATAGCGACTCTCGATTTACCAATGGTCGTTGATCTGATCGGGATATATGGATTGAAAGGACCGTACAGTACGCTAACCATGACCAACTGGTTATTGCATGCACTATCAGTGATACCTAGGGGATCATGGGGCGATGTTGCTAGACGCTCTTATCATGATCCGATGGGCAAGTCCGGAATTGTGATTCCGGAGCCACAATGGTTGTGGGCCCACGGCTAGCTGTATCCCTGAACCATTGAGGGTCACACAAGTACTGGATTCGAGAATCCCGCACGGATACTGAGCTCAATGTGTTGAGCATGAGAAGAGGATTTTAGGGAGTGTGACTTCCTAAAAGTCAGCAGGGGTCAAATCGAGATTTCCCGACGATGAGGGGCAAAACGGTCATTTTGCACTGTGGTTCTGAAAAATAGTTTCAGATCATAGTGTTCAGTTTCGGAAACTGAGTCGATTGGTCCGATCTGATCGGCGATCGGAGTTACGATGAAGTCACGGTGATAGGGATGAACCGAATGTTCCTCCGTTGGACCCGAGCCCGTTGGGCCGGTCCAATCCTATTACTTGTCTATTTAATATAGACTTGATTAGACTTAATCATACACTTGTATGCCTCGGCGATCGGAGTTACGATGAAGTCACGGTGATAGGGATGAACCGAATGTTCCTCCGTTGGACCCGAGCCCGTTGGGCCGGTCCAATCCTATTACTTGTCTATTTAATATAGACTTGATTAGACTTAATCATACACTTGATGCAAACTAAACCCTAAACCTAATCTTGGCCGCCGCCCCCTCTCCTCTCTTCTCAAAAGCCGCGCCGCCGTCGCCGCCTCTTCGCCGGAATTTGTTCCGGCCAAATTTGACGAGGAGAATCCGTCCGCGCCGATCTCGTCAGGCCTTCTAGTGCAGGCTGACGAAAGAATCCCGTCTCCGGTCGTGAACCTGATTGACGATATCTACCGCCGCCTACCGTGAAGTGCCGTTTTCTTTACGAAACCGGTCGGAGCCAGGCACGAGTTGCCAGCAAGGTAGCAATCTTAAAACGCCCTATGAATGTCATAGCATGTTAGTTTTTATCGTATTGATCGTCTCCCGGTATTGTTTTTGTTCTTCCGCTGCCTCGCCGGGAGGCGTGATCCGGATCCTCCGTGGTTCCCCAACAATAAAATCCTGGCGGGCCGACCCGCAAGCCCGCCAACCCGAGGCGGGGCGGGGCGGGCCAGATCTTTAGTGGCCTGACAAGCCCCGTTTGAAGGCGGCCCACGACGGGATGGGGCGGGCCGACCCGTTTGACAGTACTAAACGCAACCAAAACTGTGAGGTCTGGAAAATCAGTTCAGATTAGTTAAGTTAGATTAATCGGTTATAGTGAGGGTCGGATCAGGTGCGAGCTGTTTTGTGTGAAGCTATTTGGAAGCTAGTTGTTTGGGTGATGCGGTCTGAGTGCAAGTTAAATGGTTCGTATGAGCGCTGAGCTCTTTTGCTGGCACTGTGCTGAGTTGTTAACGCGTGCTGATCTGATAGAACAGTGCCGAAATGAATCAAGCGTGCTGAACTGGATCGGATGTGCTGACCTGATCGAGATACTGTAGGCTGATTGAGTTGTGTGCTGATTGAGCCGTGCTGATCTGGTGCGAGCTGAGATGATCTAGTGCGAGCGGAGCTCGTCTGGTAGTACTGTACCGTTGAGTAGCGTGTGCTGGTTTGAATAGTGTGAGCTGATATGATGCCTCAACTGGAGAATGAAGCGTTGTTGGATCTGTGTAACAGATCAGATCTTAATTTTGATAAACAAAAAATCTTCTGTTGTGTTTATAATGATTTAATCAAGTGCACAGGTATAAGCTGGAGCAGATCAGACGCGAGATGAAGAAGCGCGCTGTAGAAGATAAGCTTCGAGCTGAAGAAGCGCGCTGTAGCAGATCGGAAGCGAGCTGAAAGCGACGAACTGAGTGCGAAGATGTCTAAGTTCATCCAGTAGGGTATGGCCAAACTGGTCCAACATATTACATTCAAGCTGATCCAGCTTACAGAGGAGATCAGCACAAAAGAAACCAGTTCAGAACAGGTATCAGTTCATGATAGAAGCGTTCAGAGATCAAGAGCAGTTCAGATCAGATCAGATTTGGAGTAGAAAGAATCGGAACAGCTTAGAACTTACAAGAGCAGCTTAGAGATTAGAATAGATCAGATCAGGAGATCAGCTCAGATTAAGCAGATTAGATCAGATGAGATCAGATCAACAGAGAGAAGCAGATCATCTTAGAGCTTACGTGAGCAGCTCAGAGCTTAGAACAGATCAGATCGGCTAATCATCTAAGATAAGCAGCTCAGAAAGAATCAGCACAGAGCAAGAGCAAATTAGACGAGGCAAGAAAATCATCTCAGAGCGCATCGACTTAGAGCAGTTCGAGAGTAGAGAAGAAAAGCAACTTAGAGAAGCAAATCAGCAGAGAGAATCGATCAGCTCAGAGGTTTAAACTGGTGCAGCACAGTGCAGATCACAGTAGAACAACTCAAATAGCTCAGAGCTGTACTGATAGGATCGAAAAGTGAACTTAGGAGTTCAGGGGGGGTGAATGAACTCCTCACTGATTTTTATTTGAAAAATCGATTCGAAAATTTTACAGCTCAAAGCCAACTTCCAGCCGAGTGACCAGCTGAAAGCTTTCTCAGTGATACTGTTGTCTCGCGTAATAAAGTAGTTTTATGCGGAATAAATGCGATTCAAGCAGCTGAACAATTTTAAGCAAATGCGTGTAAGTAAAAGTAGTAGGGACTAGAGATTTGTTTCTGGAAGTTCGGAGCAATATCTCATACGTCTCCTCTTCTTCCATAGCGGGAAGAATTTCACTAGAAGGCTTTTCTTTATACAACTCTTGTACAAACCCACTCTCGTGACCCGCAGCTAAGAGAACTTCTAGTAACCCGCGACATACAGACCCGCGGCTTGGTTCGTTTTACAATACTTCCAGCACTCAGCTGGTTGTGCTATCCTAGCACTCAGACACTCACTTTCTATGATTTAAAAATCAAATTCAAGTCTACAGTGTGTGTGAAGAAGAGTTGGTGACACCAAAAGAGATGAACAATATATGCGTGTGTCACTCAATTTGAGCTGGTTCAAGATGAACTTTACTCCTGTGAAGAATTCGGGTAGCTTTTGAATGTTCGAATAATTTCTTGGCGTTCGGTAACCCCTTCACAGCTTCTCTTCTTCTCTATAAATACTCTTTGGATGTAACGGTAACAAATGTTACCAGTAGATACATTGAATACTGATGGATCTGGATAACAGATCCAGATCTGAGTTTTGAATTACACAAAACCTGTTATTGTGTTTCTAACGTTTCTACGTAGTGTACAGATGTAAATAGTAGTAAATCTAGTACAAAGGAACGACATTAAGAAGCGATCAGCTGCTGGAACATAAAATCAAAATGGAAAGAATCAATGGTTGAAATTGAGTCGTGAAAATGCCTTAATTTAAGGGGACAAAATCAGTACTATTCTGGGAAATAGTACAATATACAGAGGATGATTGCACCAATTTGGGAAGAAGACAAATTAGCCTTGACAAGCGCAGAAAAGGTTTTTGAATCTACTGTCTAACGGTCATATTTGGAGAAAAGCAATATATATAGAGCAAGATTCGATGAAGAAAAGGGTTGATCGAGAAAAAGGTGTTCGACACACGCAGAAACAAAAACATAGAAATTACATAGGGAGAAGTGAAAGAAAAATCCGATAGATTCACTGATCGTTTCTTTGCCAAATCTAAATAATTTAGGTGGTTCAGTAGCACGTGTTCCATTTGAAACAAAATTTATTTATGTGCTCTGATAGTTATGCGGCATTTCAGCTGGTGCTTTACTTTTATTTGTGCTTATATTATAAAAGACAGGGAGAGTGATGATTTTGGAATTGCAGAGCACTGTTCCAAAAGAACGTGCAGTGATATGTCTTCTGACGAGCTGACACAGATCTTGCGAGATTTGTGTGTATGCCAAGACTTTGAATTCTGGTATGGGACAGAATTTAAAAGAAATGGAAGAGATTCTGTGAATTCCAGTGTTATTTATCTTTTAGTCTTAATTAATTTGAGCTATCTGTTTATGCATCATTTTCTGTTTTGTTTTGTTTGAACCTTTTCAAAATCATAGCATATTGTTGCATACGGTTGTTCCCAAAATCTGTTTTTTGTTTTTCAAAATCTGAAAATTCCTGTCTGTCACGGTTTTTGGTGTGGCAGTGTAGGGAGAGTTTTATTTAAAATTCAGCGGGAAGACCGGAGTTCGAACCCTTTTTGATTCCCATAAAAAGGGAGAGAATTGTTAGATCATGCATCAGTTATTTGAGGTTTTGTGTAAATCAAAAAGGGAGAGATTGATGGATCTGTGTAAACAGATCCAGTTCTGTGTTTTGAATTACACAAAACCTGTTATTGTGTTTCTAATTGATTTACGTAGTGTGCAGAAACTATGTAATATAAGAGAAATCTGCTAAAGAGAAAAGAGAGATCTCGTCAGAAATGTGAAGAACATCGAAGAGAAGAAGAGAGAAAATTGACTAGTCTGGCAGACGTATGAAGAGAAGGAATGAACAGAAGAAGTCTGGCAGACTTATGTTGAAGAAAGTTGCATCGCATAACAAGAAGATAAGGAACAAATCTGATAGAGAAAGTTGTTGAAGAAATATTTGTTGAAGATATCTGTTGAAGGAATGTTCGTTGAAGTTGTCTAGTGAAGAATCTGATGAAAAGAGAAGACCTATCAGATATGCTTATGTGGACATCTTGATTACGTGGACAGATATGCTTACGTGGAGTCCAGCGTGGACGGATTTGCTTACGTGGAAGTCCAGCGTGGACAGATTTGCTGTTATTTGTGTCAAGCGAAGGAACGAATCAGTAGACGAGGTTGCTGTCAAGCGAAGGAACGAATCAGTAGACGAGGTTGCTGTCGAAAATGTCTGATGAAGTAAAAAGAAACGTGAATAGGCAAAGTCTGATTTGGAGTAAATTAGAAGAAGTCTGTTGGAGAAGTGTTCGAAGAAGAAGATGATCAGAATAATGAATAGGACAAATCTGAACGTGAAGAGAGAAGTCTGGAGAAGTCGCTAAAGAGTGAAATCTGATAACAGTGATGAATAGGAGAAATCTGATGAAGCGTTCTCAGTAGAAATCTGATATGGAAGAGATCGATGAACAGTAGAAATCTAGAAGGAATCGCTAAAGAAGAAGAAGTCTGTGAAGAGAGAAGAATAATATTATCTGGAAGAGATCAATATGAAGTGAGGAGAAATCTGGACGTGACAAAGAAGAGAGGAAGAAGAGCCTGCGTGAAAACATAGATGAACAGAGGTTGCGCAAAGACGAAACAGATGTTGCAATAAGACGAAGATATCAGCAGAAGATTAATTCAGTCGTGGAGAAGAACGAACCAGATGTTGTTCAAGCGTAACGAAATGACTAAATCAGCAGTTTAACAGAATTTTAACAGAAGATCTATATCATTAGTTGAGCAGAGATAAAATCAGCAGTTGAACAGAAGCTGAATCAAAAGTTCGAAGATGGAGCAGAAACTAGGGAAAATGGATTAAGCAGTAAGAGATGCAACCAGAAGCTTAATAGTTAAACACAGAAGCGAACGCATCAGTTGACGAACAATTGAAACAGTAGCAGCGCTCGCGCTCTTTATTTTTATTGGATCAGATCTCTCCCCTCCCTTATGTTATGTTGTTTATTGTATAGAGATCTGATCCTTCGGTCCTAACAAGTGGTATCAGAGCAGGTTGTTCTTGATCGAGCACTTATTTTAAAACGCATGTGCTATTTTTAAATGCTTTAACTGCTTTTGAAAAGCTTATTTTATGAAGATAGGGAGAGGAATGATTTATGAACTACTGTTGTTCTTTTGTCGAGCTGACATGGAATGCGCGAGTTCCATGTGGATGCCAAGATTCTATTTCGGTTGAGCTGATTTTATCTTATGGGACGAAATAGGAGAATGAAAGAAAAGCTGGTAGATCTGTTATAGCTTTCTTTTCAGATCTGAATAATAGCATATTGTTGCATTCGGTTGTTCCCAAAATCTGTTTTTATTTTGAAAATCTGTAAAATTCCTGCTGTCACGTTGTTTTTGTTGTGACAGTGTAGGGAGAGCTTTATTTAAAATTTGTTGGGAAAACCAGTTTTCGATTCCTTTTTGATTCCCACAAAAAGGGAGAGAATTGTTAGATCATGTGAAGAATTCGGGTAGCTTTTGAATGTTCGAATAATTTCTTGGCGTTCGGTAACCCCTTCACAGCTTCTCTTCTTCTCTATAAATACTCTTTGGATGTAACGGTAACAAATGTTACCAGTAGATACATTGAATACTGATGGATCTGGATAACAGATCCATATCTGAGTTTTGAATTACACAAAATCTGTTATTGTGTTTCTTAACGTTTCTACGTAGTGTATAGATAGTAAACAAGTAGAATACTGACGAGGAACGACGAAGAGATGTATTCTAGCTGTTTAAGAAGCGATCAGCTGCTGGAACATAAAATCAAAATGGAAAGAATCAATGGTTGAAATTGAGTCGTGCAAATGCCTTAATTTAAGGGGACAAAATCAGTACTATTCTGGGAAATAGTACAATATACAGAGGATGATTGCACCAATTTGGGAAGAAGACAAATTAGCCTTGACAAGCGCAGAAAAGGTATTTGAATCTACTGTCTAACGGTCATATTTGGAGAGAAGCAATATATACGAAGATTTTGAAGAAGACAATTTGATCACTCCATAAGGAACGAAGCACAGAGAAATTACAGAAGGAAGAAAACAGGAAGATGAAGCAGTCGACCATCATTAAGATGAGCTTATAGCAGTGTCGACTGCTGAGTCTTCATCAGATCTTTAGGAGCATTTCCCGAGTGTGTGTGAGATTTATTATTTCAAGAGTTGTTCTTACACTGTATATCTCACACACAGAGATTCATTCACATTCTTGAGAGTTGAGCGATATTGTATAGTGAATGAATCTCAAACCCAAAATGCAAAATCAGATCCCGTCCAAGCACGAAGAGGTTAAACTCTGTGTTTGTAGCCTTTCTCACATAGGCGTAAAACAAGTGAGTGACACAGCCGAGGGCTGGTGTAAAGTCTTGGAGTTCACCTGGAGCGAGGCTCGGTGATTGGGTCTGCGGATCAAATTATTCTAGTGGAACCGTCCTGAAAAGGAAGAAGGGGAGACGTAGGATATTTATATCCGAACTTCCATAAACAAACAGCTGGTCCATTTCTTTAAGCTTTCCGCATAAGCACTTTAATTTAGCATCGCATATCAACTGTCACACACAAGCACAGTAGCAGATTTCTGTTTAACAGAAATCTGTTTGTATCGAATATTAAAAATTAGGATTCAGTTCTGGTGTATTCCGCATGATTTTATTTCATACCAGATCTGTCTCCGGTGCTCTCGTGTTTTATGTTCAAGAACCATGAGCTATTGTAGCTCCCTTATAGCAGTGCAAAATTTTTATTTAACAGTAGCGCTCGCTCTTTATCTTATTGGATCAGATCTCACGGCCTTTGTTTTATTTAGTATTGCATTAAAAGAGATCTGATCCTTCTGTCCTAACAAATACATCCAAGTTGAAATTTCTTCGGCGCCATAAATTCTTGTACGATGAAGGTACGGCTTCATTAAATGCATTGCCCTTTTTGGCAAGTCTGCGCCGTCTTCAGTCCTGTTGTCGTATCCCTATATGTCTGGTTTTAGCTTGATATAGTTCCATCGATTTCAAATCATGGCAGATACGTCAACTAGATGACTTCAGATAGTACTACACTTCAGTCCACAAATTTCAAATTTCTTATGCCGTTCTGTAGTCAGCTAATTTTCATTTGCCCTGTACCAGGCTGATATTCCTTCTGGTTGAGGACTAAGCTGGTTATTATCAGCTGGTTCTGTAACTCGAGCTGGTTTTTGCGCTTTCCATCGTCCAGCTAGTTTGTACTAGAGATTTCAGGCTGATTTGACTTTGACCACAATACTTCGAGCTGGTTTCTTCGTTCAGCATGATAAGTCTTGTTCAGAACTTGTCACTTTGGTTTGAATGATCTCTTTTATGGGTTCTGTTTCTTGTTAACATTTCAACACCAAAACACCTGAGATTTATCCCAACAATTTCCCCCTTTTTGGTGATGCCAAAACTCTGTCCGTAAAAGAAAATCAATAGATAGATAAATCACCAAGTCATAATATAAGCTCAAAAACAAGTTGTTCCTTGACAAACAGATTTAGATCATCTGTGACTTAAAACCATGGTGTATATCTAAATCTGTTGCTTGTATCACTCGGCTCATCATTTCTTCCTCTTCCTCTTCCACCTTGTGAGCTTAATCCTCCTCGTCCTCTATCTCCATTCGGCCCGTCTTCGGTTTTCCCTTCTCTCGGTCGACTACTTGATCCAACACCTTCCCCCTTTTGGCAACACCAGTATCCTTTAAATCCTCAAATATTGCAGCTAGCTGAGATTTTACCATAGCCAGTTTGTCAACCATCCGTTGAGTGAGGGTTCGCTCCAAAACATCAATATTTATATCGAACCCATCAGCAGTACTTTTGAGCTCATCGAGAATTTTAGTAGTATGATGCCTGGTAATGTTCGTATCATCACGAATTCGTGCAAAAGATAGATCAAGGGATGATAATCTAGTAGACAGAAAGTCCAAGGACTGGGCAGCAGTACTCAGAAACTGAAGAGTAGAGGAGTCCTGTGGAACTGTGACAACTAGATGTAAATTTGAAGATTCTGGATCCTGGTGATCAGAGACAATTTTAGGAGGAGGTGTAATAGTAGAGTGATCTTCCAAATTATGAGCAATCCGAGGTGCTGATCGAGGTTCATCAGGAGCCTGATGCTCATTTCCTTTATTCCGAGGTTCATCAGTTTGTGAAGTTGGCTCGGTCTCTTGAGCCTGGTGCTCATAAGAAGTCATAGCCGTGTTATTGTTTCCTGATTGTTCAATTTGATGACCCTTGGTATGTGCTGTATTCTGCCCATCGCCAGCCAAGTTATCCAATTCTAGTGCAGGAAACGGCTTTGGAAGAGAATAAAATTCTGAGAAAGCTGGAGTAATAAATGGTAAACCCACCAATTCACGGTAATGCCTGTGTGCTGCTGCAATCAGTCAGAGCTCCTTATGCAATCGACGAATACACTCAAAATCATGATTGACAGAAGCGACACCCGTCTTGAAGTTGGCCAGATGCGCGAGGTAAATATTTTCAAGCTCTAGTTCAAAAAGCTTGTATAGAATGAACGAGCGGCGTTCAGATAACTCAGTAATGTCCTCCGTTTCACCCCATTCCAACAGTTGTTCTTCAATGTTAACCATCGAGTCAAAAGAATAAATGTCCTTAAGGCGTACCTCTTGGCATACCCAGTCTTCAAAAATGGTTAGTTGGGCAGAGACTTTATTCCTTGTGGACGTTATCAATAGTTGACAGTATTCGTCAACTGAAGCAGGGTCAGCATTCATCTGCATATCTTGTGCGGAGACTATTTTTGTAGGTTCGTGAGAGCCAGGATCCAATTGTTCATCATCAGCAATGTTCCCTTCACCTTCAGTGGGAACAAGTGGGATAGAGTCATGGGGAGAGCTATTTCTCTTATCCGTAGTGACTTCCTGATATTTTCCTCCGCCGTGCTCAGTACGAGCGTTGAGTTCTAGAACTTCATCGAAGTGATTATTACCACCTCCTTGGGAAAAGTGACCATCAGAAATTCCCTGTGGTTCAGTAACAGAAGCTAGAATTGGATCAAGTTGGGTGAGAATAGTGACACCAGTCCAACCGCTCTGTTGGTTCTGCCTCTGTGTCCTCCTTCGTTTCAAACAGTGCATGAGATGTATTGAATTGGTGGTTTTTGAGTTAGAAAGCTCGGATACTTGCTTCTTTCGGCATCGGCGTTGCACCAATGGACATGAGTCCGTTTCCGAATCCTCCTAAGAATCAAAATCCGTTGGAGCCACTGCTCCTCTATTCTCAACAGTTTGTGTTGCAGTAGTTTGTGGTGCCGGCTTGGTTACTTGCGTGGCTACAGGTTTTGGTTGTGTCTTCTTTGCTTCACCCTTGTGTTTCCGCTTCTTAGGGTTAGGCACATTTTGTTCAGTGGCACCAGCCAACGGCTTCGTGACTTCCAGTGGTACTTGCTGTGAGTTCTGTGACGCCTCACCCTCAGCGTTGCTTGCTATGTCCTCCATCTGCTTTCTTGTTTCCCCCGTAGGTGTAATACCTTGATTGGTCTAAATGTAGTTCTCTACCTGTTTGTTTGTCAGAACCTTTTTAGCATGTAGCTTAGTCGACGCCCCGAGATCGGCTTTGACCAGGAGTTCCATCAACATACTGATTTGCACTGTGTACCCCTGAGACTGTTTCCTTGGATTCTAAACCATCCTCAACAATCGATGAAACAGAATTCGACCCCAATTGACTGATATACCAGCAGAGATTGCTACAATAAATTCGAACTTTTCACAGGTAACTGAGTCAAAGGATCCAGCTTTTGCACACAAAGACTTTGCAACTATATCGTGAAACAGACGATATTCAAACAACAGTTCCCTTTTCTTTCCAGAAATTTTAAATGGTACCTCAGTAGCCGAAAACCTAGTTCTCATTTCAGTTATTGTCTCGTTCTGTATATTCGCGAAATTTGGCATTCCCTCATTCGGAAGTTTAAATGTTCCAGAGAAAATTTCCTCCGTGATAACCAGCTTTTGTCCACGTACAGTGCTAACAACTGTTCTAGCGATAACTCTTGCATTCGAGAAAAACTCGGTAACAGCAGATTCGAAAACATAGGTAGTACCTTCCAAAAATCCGCGCAACCCTGTATTCTCGAGATATTTGAACACGCGAACCATCCTGGCATGTACCATAGCAAGCAGTGACTCAAAGTTTACCTGCAAAGTGTTAATGAAGAGGGAAGAAGCCATGTCTAAAAATAAATTTGAGAAGATTTTATATGGATTGGGTGTAATGCAGCGATTTGCACTGATGCTATACTGCGGGAAGAAATTTCGAAAGCGTACTAGTGAAACTGATGAAAAATGATTTTTGTTCGAGCGGGGAGAGAGATGGGTTTTTGAGACACGTGTAATCATCTTATTTAAAAAGGATTTTGAGATACCCAACAAATGACCGTTCGATTTTAAAATTATTTTAAATATTAACCCAATCTCAACCGTTCAACTTTATATATCAGACGAAAACAATTGAGGAAAAGCCCTTGATAATTTCATACTGTACTTTAAGCTGAACCAGACCGATTTGGTAGTTCGATTTTAAAATTATTTTAAATATTAACCCAATCTCAACCGTTCAACTTTATATATCAGACGAAAACAATTGAGGAAAAGCCCTTGATAATTTCATACTGTACTTTAAGCTGAACCAGACCGATTTGGTACCAATCAGCTTGATGGCAACCAGCTTGATGGCAACCAGCTCGATGCTGACCAGCTCAAAAGCAACCAGCGGATTTTTAGGTTATCTGTTCGACTTATATTGTTCCCCCTGAATCGATGCATGCAAAACATATCTACGACATATCAAGGAGACCTAAGATATTTCTAAAGTAGGAGAACTTAGCGTCAGGTAGAGTCTTGGTGAAGATATCAGCTACTTGCTGGTCCGTTGGCACATGCTCCACCCGATCGTCTTTCTTAAGCACATGGTCTCGAATGAAGTGATGTCATATGTCAATATGTTTTGTTCTGGAATGCATCACTGGATTCTGAGTGATTGCGATCGCACTAGTATTGTCACAGAAGATGGGTGCCTCTTGTGCAACAATGCCATAGTCCCTAAGTTGTTTTTGAATCCATAGCATTTGTGAGAAACAACTTCCAGCAGCAAGGTAAATAGCCTCAGCGGTGGACGTAGCAATTGATTTCTGTTTCTTGCTGAACCAAGAAATAAGACTGTCACCCAAAAATTGACATGTTCCACTAGTGCTTCGTCGATCAATTTACGTCATGCATAGTTTGCATCACTGTAACCAATTAAGGTCAAGCTGGAGTCTTTGGGATACTTAAGACCCATATTTGGCTTGCCTTTCAAATACTTTAGAATGCGTTAACAGCCATGCAATGAGACTGTTTTGGATCTGCTTGAAATCGGGCACACATGAAGACTGAGAACATTATATCTGGTCTGCTTGCCGTGAGGTATAAAAGCGAACCTATCATCCCACGATACATGGTTAGCTCGATGGTAGTTCCAGCTTTGTCTTTATCCAGCTTGATGGATGTGCTCATGGGAGTTCATGTTAGAGTAGATGCCCAACTAGCCAACTTGTGGCGTGTGGGTTTTATAGACTCTTATGAAACGATCTTTATATATGATATTCACATTTCTTTATGGCATTCTTTATTTTCATTATGTTATATAATGTTAACAATTGTGTTGGATAAAGACCTAGAATTTAGTCCTCACTACTCGAAACGTCATTGAGACTCTACATGATAGGCGTCTCACTTTGACCTATTTTCCGACTCACTTGGGGTTATACGGCGGCGGGATTGGGTGAGATCCCGATGCATGTAGGAGTCGATGCTTCGTTGTCGAGGATTCACCGCTCGCTTACATGCGTGGATATCCTATGCTATCTGAGGGAATAATAGTGTATAAATCTCTGGCCAGAGTACTGGATGTGTTTTAGGTAAATGGGTTTACCTAGTTACACTCGTGATGTCACTATTTGATCTCCGAGATGTATGCATAGATATCGGATCTCTAGCGACTCTCGATTAACCAATGGTCGTTGATCTGATCGGGATATATGTGTTGAAAGGACCGTATTGTACGCTAACTACGACCAACTGGTTCTTGCAGGCACTATCAGTGATACCTATGGGATCATGGGGCGATGTTGCTAGGCGCTTTATCATGATCCGTTGGGCAAGTCCGAAATTGTGATTTCGGAGCCACAATTGTCAGGCCCCGTGCTAATTACTAACAATTAACACATAATAAGCGCATAAACACGGAAGCTTAAAATCAGGGCTTAAAAATTTTTCGAAATACAATGGGCCTGAATTTCAAATCATACCTTCAAAATAACTATAATAAAATACGAGTTGACTCAAGCTCCAACACAACCAGTATATCAATCAAATATAAATCCCCAATACATGATAACACGGGGCATCCCCCGGTTCAATACATATCATATATAAACTGGGACTCAGGGACGCGGGGATCGACCAGCTGAACTTCCACTCGGTCCAGCTTGATTACCTAATGCTCCTGCAAATGGGCAACACAGACCCAAACAAAACAAAAGCAGGAAACAAGTACGAGGTCAAGCCTCAGTACGAAGAGCTATCAAAGCAGATAAACATCCAACATGCTACAAATCAATGCTATGAATGCATGAGGCTGTCAAAAGAAATCAGTCACTAGACCAGTCACGCCCCAAAAATCCTTAGGACCATATTTATGCATTTCATAAATCATATGGGCCATTTTGGCAATTTTAAATATCATGTATCTGC
>KQ999082.1:225421-257446 GCA_001598015.1 Dorcoceras hygrometricum
AACTGCTGAATTCAATAGTCAACACTCCAAAATGTTGACTAACGCGTGTCACTTCCTCGCTCAATTTCACGCTAAGCGCAACATCTGCCAGCAGCAACTTCCAACTTCGAAACTAAAACCAGCAGCTCTCCTTGCGTCACGCTGACGTCATCTCTGCTGATTCAAAATCCACCAGCAGGAGCTACAGTATCTTGCTGTTAACATTTTTGCTCCAAAATCGCTACGACTAAATTTCCCAGAAATTAACGCAACGCTCAAAATCCGCAGGAACTTCGAAATCTACGTGATTAATTCCCAAATCAATTCAATTAATCACTAAACCAAATTCTCAATCCTCACAACAATGGTTGTGGGCCCACGACTAGCTGTATCCCTGAACCATTGAGGGTCACACAAGTACTGGATTCATGATTCCCGCACGGAAACTGAGCTCAATGTGTTGAGCATATGAAGAGGATTTTAGGGAGTGTGACTTCCTAAAAGTCAACAGGGGTCAAATTACAATTTCCAAAAGTTGGAGGACTAAACTGCAATTTTGGAATGGGTGTTCTGGAAAATAGTTTTTCACATCATCATACTCAGTTTTGGAAACTGATTCGATCGGTCCGATCTGATCGACGATCGGAGTTGTAATGAGGTCGTAGTGATGGATATCGTCATTTGGACCCGGGCCCGTTGGACCGGTCTAAGTACATTACTAGTCTACTTATAATAGACTAAGGGCTTCATTAACATAACACAACTCATAACCTAACCCTAGCTCCCAAGTTGGCCGCCCCCTCCTCTCATAACCTCAAGCCATCGGCCTCCTCCCTTGCGCCGCCGCCATCCGCCGCCTCTTGCCGTGATCGGACTTGTTCCGATCAGCTTGACGGGGAGTTTTTGTCCGTGATGAATTCGTCAGTCCTTCTAGTACAGGCTGACGAAGGTGTCTTGATTCCGGTCGTGGACCTGATTTACGATCTACCGCCGCCTACAATTTGAAGTGCCGGTTTCCTCGTGAAACTTGTCGGAGCCAGGCGCCTAGACGCCAGCAAGGTAACTATCTACGAACACCCTATGAATGTTTGTAGATTTTATTAAATGTATTGAACACTTTCGGGGCAAATTTTTTGTTTTTCTGCTGCGCCCCGGGAAGTGGGATCCGGATCCTCCACCGTATGCCAAACAGTTCAAGTGGGAGAGCAATTTTCCATTCCGAACTTCTTTAAAAGTTCTTTAGTGTATTTTGCTTGGTTGATGAAAGTTCCATCCTCAAGTTGTTTGACTTGTAGCCCAAGGAAAAATGTTAGTTCTCCCATCATGCTCATTTCAAATTTGTTCTGCATTAACTTGGAGAAGTTTTCGCAAAGCTTATGGTTAGTTGATCCAAAAATGATATCATCAACGTATAACTGTACAAGCAAGATATGATTATTCTTTACAAATTTAAACAATGTTTTATCAACCGAACCAATAGTAAAATCATGATTAATTAGAAATTTAGACAGAGTATCATACCAAGCTCTTGGAGCTTGTTTCAGACCGTATAAAGCTTTATTCAGCTTGTATACATATTCTGGTCTGGTATGATCTACGAAGCTATGAGGTTGTGATACATATACTTCCTCATTTAAGATACCATTCAAGGAAGCAATTTTAACATCCATTTGATAAAATTTTAAGTTATTGAATGATGCATAAGCGAGAAATATTCTTATGGCTTCTAGTCGGGCTACTGGTGTGAAAGATTCTTCAAAATCTATACATTCTTCTTGCCTATATCCTTGCGCGACCAGCCTAACTTTATTTCGAACTACAGTTCCTTGTTCATCTAGTTTGTTCCTAAAGACCCATTTGGTTCTTATGATATTTTCATTATCAGGTTCAGGAACTAAATGCCAAACTTGACTACGTTCGAACTGATTTAACTCTTCTTGCATAGCATCTATCCAGCTTGGGTCAGCTAATGCCTTTTATATTTTCTTTGGCTCTATATGAGATATGAATGCAGAATTTAGATATTCATTCATCTGTCTTCGTGTTCTAACAGGGGCAGTCGGATTACCAATGACCAACTCAGGTGAATGATTTTTATTCCACCGAAGATCTGGTCCATATGAGGTAGATGGATTTTGTTGTTCCCCCTGCGTCCTTGCTGGTTCCTCTGTGATATCATTGGTTGGTGTAACATTTTCATTCCAAGTGCCCGTGGCTTACATCAGCTTGATCATGATCTGATCCAGTTGGCTCTGCAGCTGGAGTACCATCACTGGGAATTATTCTATCACAATCGTGCTGGTCATCAGCTCTATGTCTGAGTTGCTCCTCGTCATCGCTTGATTCGTCCAGATGAGTTGATTCCAGACGAGTGCATAGATCGCTTTATTTTGGGACTGATAATGATTGAAAGCTAGTCTCATCAAACACCACATGAGAAAATTCTTCCACTGTTAACGTTCTATGGTTGAATACTCGATAGGCTTTGTTAACAGCTGAGTATCCCAGAAAGATACATGTATCAGATTTCACATCAAAGGCTCGTAAGTACATTTTACCGTTGATGTGGATAAAACATTTGCATCCAAACACCCTGAAATACGAGATATCAGGTTTCTTGCCATTCCAAATCTCATAAGGTGTGACTCCATGTCGTTTATTTATCATTGATCGGTTCTGAGTATAACAAGCTGTGTTGACGGCTTCAGCCCAAAATTTATTTGAAATACCAGAATCAGCAATCATAGTTGTGGCAGCCTCTTTTAAAGTACAACTTCGTCGCTCATCCAAAACGTTTTGTTGAGGTGTTCTAGCTGCAGAAAACTCATGTTTGATTCCAATGTCATCAAGATAGGAGGAGATTTTAAAATTTAAAAACTATGTTCCTCTATCGCTCCTAATTCGATTGACATTATAAGATTGCTCATTTTGAAGACGTTTTAAAAGCTTGATCAGCTGGTCGGCAGTCTGATCTTTTGATTTCAAGAATAACCCAGGTAAATTTTGAAAAGTCATCTACCACAACAAGAGTGTATTTCATTCCCCCTAAGCTGGTTACGGGTATTCGACCGAAAAGATCCATGTGTAAAAGATCCAGCTTGCGTGAAGTTTTTGTACTGCCTTTAAGTTTAAAAGTGGATTTGATATGTTTACCAAGATGACAGGAAGAGCATATTTTGTCTTTTGAAAATTTAAGTTTGGGTAAACCGTCAACTAGCTCATGCTTACTCAAGTTGGCAATAGTTTTGAAATTCAAGTGATTCATCCGTGGATGCCATAACCAATTTTTTGAAGAAGCAGCAACTAGACAGGTTTGTTCTGTATGCGGCTGGTCTGACCTATCCACCTTGTAGGTATTTTCAGACCGATAACCTACTAGAACAGTCAGACCTTCCGGATTAAGAACCGTGCATGTGTGCTTCTGAAATTTTACAGAATAGTTTTTGTCACATAATTGACTGATTCTGATCAAGTATAACATAAATTTTCAACAAGAAGCACAGTATTCACAGTAAAATTACCATGCGTAAGCTTACCCTTACCAACAATGTTACCATTTGAATTATCACCAAAAGTGATCTTAGGTCCGTTGCAGGATTTTATGTCTGTGGAGCAGCTCGGCATCCCCGGTCATGTGCCGTGCACATCCACTATCCAGATACCACGTTGATTGCTCCAATCCAGATGTCTGTTGTTCCTGCAATCATATATCAAGAAAACTTGGTACCCTTTGATTAAATTGGGTCTAGGTTTGATTAGATCTTTTTGGACCCACACTTGGATAATCTTAATCCATTTTCCAGTGTGTATCAAAGTATTTGTGCGGTTCGTGTGTGTTCTTTGTTATGTTGTGATTATGATAAGCAGCATACATGCTCTTAGATCTGGGCTTTTGATAGTGTGGCTTGTACTGCCTGTCCTTTGTTGAAAATCGGTTGAGATGGTTTATCCTATTGTTGAATTTGGGCTTCCACCTTATTAATTCAACCTTTTTGTTTAGCCAGCTCTCCCGATGCTTCTCAAGAGCAGTGTACCCTAGCCCGCAAAATCTTCTATGCCGGATCAAAGGCTTAACTGTCATCACAGTGTCACCAGAATTTGTTTCAGCACAATGTTCTCGGCCAGCTTTTACAAAGTTAATTGTCTTAAACTTTGTCCCACCAAGCCTTGGATTGCTGCTGGTTTCTGAGGTACTACTTTCATTTCTATAGTAACCTAATCCGGTTTTATCACCCGATTGCTTCGTGGCTCCTTGCTGTTTTTGTAGTGAGACAGAAAACCTGGTCCAGAAGCTTATTATATCAGCTAAACGCTGATTCTCATAGAGTATCTCCGCTGTCCTGTTTTTCAAATCAGCATTCTCATTTTCAAGCTTACTTAGAGCAGCTTGCATAGCACTCGAGCCAGCTAGCTAAGCGCTTGTTGCACAGCTTTCTTCTTCAGCTTTAAACTCCTTGAATGATTGAGAAAGCTTTTTGTGTTCGAGGACCATTTCATTCAGTGCAGTAACAAGGTCCTCCCGTGTAAATTCAGGGTTTGAGAAGTTAAATACCTCCTCAGTGTCATCCGCCATGAGACACTGTACTTCATCTTCGCTGTCGCTTGATGACGAAGCTCCAGAGCTTGATTCCTCTGAGTCTGAGTCAGCCCATGCACTTTTTTTCCTCTGCCACCATGGCTTTTTCAGTTCTCCCTTTCCGATATGCCTTTTTCTCCTTCCTATTCTTGTTGTTGGTATGGTCTGGTCGCTTTTTTTCATCTCTCCTTGGCTTACTACAATCAGCTATGAAGTGACCAGTCCTGCCATAATTATAACATTTATAGTCAGAAGGAGTATTTAAATTTTTCTTGGGAGAGTTAAATGAGAAGGGTTGAGAATTCCGCTTCCGCATGAATTTTCCAAATTTTCTAATAAGCAGAGCCATCGCATCCTTGCTCATTTCATCTGTCGATCTGCTGCTAGTAGAGCATGAACTTTGATCTAGAATTGTAGCAGCTAGAGCTTTAGTTGGTTGATATGTGGATGGCTCAGCCTCTGCTCTGGTTTCCAGTTCGAACGCGTATGCTTTCAAGTTGGCAAACAAGTCGTGTAGCTCCATCTTGTTCAAGTCTTTTGACTCTCTCATGGCCATAGTTTTTACATCCCACTCCTTGGGAAGTGCTCTCATCACTTTTAAGGCCAGCTCTCTGTTGCTGTAGGTTTTATTCAATCTGGCCAGCTCGATTACCAGAGAGCTAAATCTCTCATCAAACTCAGCCATGGTCTCTTCAGGCTTCATCTTGATGAGCTCGAATTTTCGCAAGGCTACAGTTAGTTTGTTTTCTTTTGTTTCCTCATTTCCTTCACAAATCTGGATCAGCTTTTCCCAGATTTCTTTTGCAGTGGTGCATGTCTGGATTTTGCTAAACATGTTATTGTCTAACGTCTTTTATAATATGTCCTTTGCGACATTATCCAGGTTTTCTTTCTTCTTGTCTTAAGAGCTCCACTCCTGTCTTGGCTTCTCAATCCATTGAGGTGCGCCATCAGCTATAGCAATAGCAATGTTTACTTTTAGTATTAAAATTGGTCCGTTAGTGATTACGAACCACATGTCGTCATCCTGTGCTGCTAGGTGCGCTTGCATTCGGATCTTCCACACGTCGCATTCTTCCTTAGAGAACATAGGAATTTTAGAGTGAGAGACCGACATACCTCACTGATTTTTTATTTGAAAAATCGATTCGAAAGCTTTACAGCTCAAAGCCAAATTCTAACCGAGTGACCAGCTGAAAGCTTTCTCAGTGTTACTGTTGTCTCGCGTAATAAAGTAGTTTTATGCGGAATAAACGCGGCAGCTGAACAATTTTAAGCAAATGCGTGTAAGTAAAAGTATTAGGGACTAGAGATTTGTTTCTGGAAGTTCGGAGCAATATCTCCTACGTCTCCCCTTCTTCCACAGCGGGAAGGATTTCACTAGAAGGCTTTGATTTATACAACTCTTGTACAAACCCACTCTCGTGACCCGCAGCCAAGAGAACTCCTAGTAACCCACGACACACATGTTACAGTAGATGCCCAACTAGCCAACTTGTGGTGTGTGGGTTTTATAGACTCTTGTACAAACGATCTTTATATATGATATTCGCATTTTCTTATGTTCTGAGCATGCAGATAGATAGTGACCCGGTGATCTATCGAACTACCCTCGTTCGGACTTTCCAAGTGGTTACCATTTGTCGAGTGGATAAGTACGAGGTCTTGGTTGTACCGATTAGTCCTCACGACTCGAAACGTCATTGAGACTCTACATGATAGGCGTCTCACTTTGACCCGTTTGCCGACTCACCTGGAGTCATAAGGCATCGGGATTGGGTGAGACCCCGATGCATGTAGGAGTCGATGCATCGTTGTCGAGGATTCACCGCTCGCAGACATGCGTGGATATCCTATGCTATCTGAGGGGATAATAGTGTATAAATCTCTGGCCAGAGTACTAGAAGTGTTTTAGGTAAATGTGTTTACCTAGTTACACTCGCGATGTCACTATTCGATCTCCAAGATGTATGCATAGCTATCGGATCTCTAGCGACTCTCGATTTACCAATGGTCGTTGATCTGATCGGGATATATGGATAGAAAGGACCGTACTGTACGCTAACCATGACCGACTGGTTCTTGCAGGCACTATCAGTGATACCTAGGGGATCATGGGGCAATGTTGCTAGACGCTTTACCATGATCCATTGGGCAGGTCCGGAATTGTTATTCCGGAGCCACAATGGTTGTGGGCCCACGGCTAGCTGTATCCCTGAACCATTGAGGGTCACACAAGTACTGGATTCGAGATTCCCGCACGGATACTCAGCTCAATGTGTTGAGGACGAGAAGAGGATTTCGGGAAGTGCGACTTCCTAAAAGTCAACAGGGGTCAAACCGGGGTTTCCCGCTGTTGAGGGGCAAAACGGTCTTTTTGCGATTTGGGGTTAGATGATCTGAAAAATTGTTTTTCATATCATAACATTCAGTTTTGGAAACTGAGTCGATCGGTCCGATCTGATCGGCGATCGGAGTTACGATGAAGTCTCAGCAGTGGATATCGTCATATGGACCCGGGCCCGATGGGCCGGTTCAAGTCCATTGTTAGTCTATTTAATTAGACATTAAGGACTTCATAATTACAATACAACTCAACTCACACAACTCTCTAAACCCTAAAGCACACGCCGCCTCCCTCCTCTCAAAAGCCGCCGCCGCCGTCGCCTCCACGCGCCGCCGCCGTCTTCGCCGGAAAAATAGTTTCCGGCCAACTCGACGAAGAGAATCCATTCGTGCTGATCTCGTCAGCGCTTCTAGTGCAGCCTGACGAAGGAGTCTCGGATCTGGTCGTGGACCGGATTGGCATAAACTACCGCAATCTACCGAGAAGAGCCGGATTATTGTAATCATGGTTGGAGCCAGGCACAAGTGCCAGCGAGGTAACATGCTAAAACGCCCTATGTATGACGATTATTGAATTGTCTGATTTTTCGTATTGATCGCCTCCCGGCACCTGTTTATTGTTCTTCCGCTGCCTGGCCGGGGGGCGGATCCGGATCCCCAACAGTGGTATCAGAGCCAGTGTTTCCCGGATCTGATCAAACGATATTGCCATAATTGTATCTAACATTAAATTTCAGATTGAAAATCGAAAAGCTTCGAAGCTGGCCGCCGACCGCCGCAATCACCGCGCCTCGGCCGTGCGCCCGCCGCACGCCTTGCGCGCCTCGGCCGCCTCGTCGCGCGCCTCGCTTGGCGCCGCCTCGCGCAAGGAAGGTCGGCCGTTGCTGCATCAACGACGGGCGCTCGTGGCGCTTGCTGGCCGCACTGCTGCGCGCTTGATGGGCGGCGTGATGCGCACTGGTTGCGCAATGTCACGGCCGCTCGTCGCGCGATGGCTGGGCGCCGCTGCGCGCTGCTGGTGCCCCCGACGTGCGACGATGGCCGGCATGATGTGCGCCACTGCTGGTCGAGCGACACGCTATGGGCGAGTTGTTGCGCGCGGCCGTGCGTCGCGCTTGGCGCGGGTCGCGCGCTGCCGCCGCAAATTTTGTGGTGGCGGCGCCGCCGGCCGGCGCCGCTCCGGCGATGCTCCGGCGACATCGTGACGGCTGGTCTGAATTCTTTTAGGGTTTGGTTCGGGCCTGTCCCGGACAGCCCGTGAAGTTTTCGGGCCGGTACGCGATGCCGGGCCCGATTTTGATCGATTTTGAAATTTTATGTTTTTGGGCCTAAAATTGTTTTAAACCCAATATTGATACAATTAAAATTAGTAAAATGTGATTTTAATTATGAAATATGATTTTGTAATAAAATATGATTTTGTTGATTAAAATTTGTTTTATCGGCAAAATACGATTTTATTATAAAATACGATTTCGTAATTAGAATATGATTTTACGATAAATAATTAGATTATTTAATTATGCATGTTAATTGGATTAATTGCATGATTGGGGTGATCGAGAGCCGTGCCCAATAGCATTGTAATAGGATTGCATTGCATATTGCATTACCCCTAGGATTGGACCCAGGTCCGTGGCTGGCAACCACGGACCGCATAGCTCTCGCGATCGATCATCCCAATGTTATTTATATATTTGATATATAGATTAAATGAATCCGCATGTTTGCATGTTTTAAATTAGATTTAAATATGCATGAGACCAAAATGTTTTTCAAAATAAAAATCCCTCGTTTTAAATTCGATTTAAAACTTATATCAAGATAAATGTTTATTCGATAAACAAAAGGGCATTTAAAATTTTTTAAATTAACCCTACCTTCCATCAACAATGGGTGTACGTCGATGCTACCCGTATACATGGCCCGACTCATATTATTGAGGTGGTCATGTATGCCGGAAAGCTGTCCACGCCATTGACAACTGTTGTGAGTCGGTCGGAACTCCCTTTAACGTTGGCTCATATTATTGGGGACGTTAAGGGGACCGTCCTTCACGACTCAACATTGATGGGTCGGTCTTGACACGTGATAGTAAACGGCATCATATTATTGGGCCCTTACTGGACGTGAGGTGAATACATGGAGGTTGCACCGGCTGCGATCGGAAACTACCTTTTGGGGGTCATGGATGGCTGATATTATTCGGGTCCATGATCGCTTGATTGGGCTCCGTGTACCCACTAAAGAAACTTGTTTTCTCGATTTCATTAGAGGGTGGTGAAATCGTTAAAATAGTGGAAGGGTAATTCATAAAACTAAATGACCATGTTTTATGTCTTAGCGTTTATTTTTATATAGTCAGTAATGCATGTCTGTTTTCTTTTCAGTATAACTGCTATAAAATGGTTTCGATGAAAAATCCACTTGCTGCTATACTGGATAGCAACAGGTTCACTGGTCTTAACTATCAAGACTGGCTCCGCAACCTTAATCTTGTACTGGCTTCGGAGAAGCTTCTCTATACGATAGAGAAGTCGCCTTCGGAGGAAAACCCTGCCAATATCAGCCCTGAGGAGCTGATTACGCTTAACCAATGGCGTGACGATGAGGTTAAGACTCGATGCTATGTGATGGGATCGATGTCCAATGAAATGCAACGGCGTTTTGAGAAGACGAAGTATGCTGCTGACATACTTCATCATCTCAAAGAGCTGTATGGGGAGAACTCTCGACATGAGAGGTTCACGGCTGTCAAGGAGCTTATGACGATTCGCATGCGCCATGGGACTTCGGTCCGCGAGCATGGGTTTCGCATGATTGGGCTCATTGAAAAGCTGTCGGGCCTTGATATCGCACTTCCACATGAGCTGTCTGTGGATTTACTTCTCCTCTCACTACCCGCTGCATTTGACCCCTTTGTGGTCAACTTCAACATGAACAAGCTGGAAGCCACTCTTGAAGAGGTGGTGAACATGCTTGTAGTGTTCGAGGGGACCATAAAGAAGGACAAACCCGTCCTCCTTCTGGGTTCTTCTTCCTCTACAAAGAAAGGACAATGGTGTAGCGGAGCGTCGTAATCGGACCTTGTTGGACATGGTTTGATCTATGATGAGCTTCACTGAGCTTCCGACCTCGTTTTGGGGCTTTGCGCTCGAAACGGCGGTAATGTTGTTGAACAATGTCCACACCAAGGCAGTGGATAAAACTCCGTATGAGATATGGATGGGCAAACCGCCCAAGTACTCATTTATGAGGCTTTGGGGATGTCCTGCTTACGTGAAGTAGACAGTGGGAGATAAGCTGGATACGAGATCCATCTTATGCTACTTCATTGGGTATCCAAATAATTCCATTGGATACTACTTCTACTATCCCAGCGAGACAAAAGTGTTTGTCTCTAGGAATGCCACCTTTATGGAAAGGGAATTTCTACTTGATAGAAAGGGCAGAATAGTAGAACTCGAAGAGGTTCGAGAACCAATTGAAGTACCAAGTGAATCTCCCGCACCTACTGAGCCAGTACCAGATATGGTCGCACCTAGGAGATCCGAGAGGATTCCTAGAGCTCCAGAGAGATATGGTTTTTTCCTTAAAGATGATCAAGGTGATCAAGTTGTTGGATCTGATCCAAGAACTTTCAAGGAGGCAATTTCCGATGCTGATTCTAATCTGTGGCTTGAAGCAATGCAGTCTGAGTTTGACTCGATGCATGATAACCAAGTTTGGACTCTCGTTAACCCTCCCGAAGGAATCGTTCCTATTGGGTGCAAATGGGTATACAAGAGGAAACTTGGGCCTGATGGGAAGGTAATGACCTTCAAGGCGCAACTCGTCGCGAAAGGTTACACTCAAAGGCAAGGTGTTGACTATGATGAAACCTTCTCGCCCGTCGCAATGTTCAAGTCAATTAGAATACTGTTAGCCATAGCCGCATGGTACGACTATGAGATATGGCAAATGGATGTGAAAACTGCGTTCCTTAATGGAAACATTATGGAAGAGATCTATATGACGCAGCCTGAGGGTTTCACATCTTTTGGAAGCGAGCATAAGGTATGCAAGCTTCAGAGATCGATCTACGGTCTCAAACAGGCATCACGAAGTTGGAAGCTGAGATTCGATGAAACAATTAAGGAATTTGGTTTCATCAAGAATCCCGAGGAGCCGTGTGTCTATAAGAAGGTAGTTAAAAGTGCTGTGACATTTCTCGTACTTTATGTTGATGACATTCTACTCATTGGGAATGATGTAGGAATGTTGCAGTCAACTAAAGTATGGTTGTCTAGTAGATTTTCGATGAAGGACATGGGTGAAGCATCCTATATTCTTGGAATACAGATCTATCGGGATAGATCTAGACGGATGCTCGGACTCACCCAAGCTACCTACATCGATACCATACTTAAGAGGTTCTCTATGGAAGAGTCCAAGAGAGGACACCTACCTATGTGCCACGGGGTAACTCTATCTAAGTCTATGTGTCCAAAGACCGATGAGGAGATAGAGAGTATGGCACGAGTACCATATGCCTCGACTATAGGTAGTATTATGTATGGCATGATCTCAACTAGACCGGACGTCGCATATGCTCTGAGTGTCACGAGCCACTACCAGGCCAACCCCGGCCAATTGCTTTGGAAGGCCGTGAAGGATATTCTTAAGTACTTACGAAGGACTAAGAATATGTTCATGGTCTACGGGGGCGGTGAACTGAAATTGGAAGGCTACACTGATTCTAGCTTCCAGTGTGACGTGGATGATTCGAAATCAACCTCTGGATTTGTATTCATGCTCAATGGTGGTGCTGTCTCTTGGAAGAGTTCCAAGCAAGACACCATAGCGGATTCAACCACTGAGGCTGAGTACATTGCAGCATCAGCTGCTGCTAAGGAGGCCGTTCGGATAAGGAATTTCGTCCAAGAGTTGGGCGTCATTCCTAATGGAGTTGGTCCAGTCCCGGTGTACTACGACAACACGGGTGCCGTTGCGCAAGAAAAGGAGCCTAGGTCTCACCAAAGATCCAAACACATACCGAGGAAATACCACATAATCCGGGATATTGTGACTAGAGGTGACATAGCAGTTGAGAGAGTCGCCTCTGCAGACAACGTTGCTGATCCACTTACGAAGCCCTTGCCTGGACCGTTGTTTGAAAAAACATCGCGAAACAATGGGACTGCATCTGATGAGTAGTTGGCTTTAGGGCAAGTGGGAGATTGTTAGAGTAGATGCCCAACTAGCCAACTTGTGGCATGTGGGTTTTCATTGACTCTTGTACAAACGATAATTATATATGATGTTCGCATTCTTCTATATGGCATTCTTTACTTTCATTATGTGTGTAATGATTTACAATTGTGTTGAGTAAAGACCTAGATTACACTAAAGCGTATGTTAGATGTGATAGTGGGTATGAGGGATATATGGATTGAAAGGACCGTACTGTACGCTAACCACGACCGACTGGTTCTTGCAGGCACTATCAGTGATACCTAGGGGATCATGGGGCGATGTTGCTAGACGCTTTACCATGATCCGTTGGGCAGGTCCGGAATTGTTATTCCGGAGCCACAATGGTTGTGGGCCCACGGCTAGCTGTATCCCTGAACCATTGAGGGTCACACAAGTACTGGATTTGAGATTCCTGCACGGATACTCAGCTCAATGTGTTGAGCACGAGAAGAGGATTTCGGGAAGTGCGACTTCCTAAAAGTCAACAGGGGTCAAACCGGGGTTTCCCGCTGTTGAGGGGCAAAACGGTCTTTTTGCGATTTGGGGTTAGATGATCTGAAAAATTGTTTTTCATATCATAACATTCAGTTTTGGAAACTGAGTCGATCGGTCCGATCTGATCGGAGATCGGAGTTACGATGAAGTCTCAGCAGTGGATATCGTCATTTGGACCCGGGCCCGATGGGCCGGTCCAAGTCCATTGTTAGTCTATTTAATTAGACATTAAGGACTTCATAATTACAATACAACTCAACTCACACAACTCTCTAAACCCTAAAGCACACGCCGCCTCCCTCCTCTCAAAAGCCGCCGCCGCCGTCGCCTCCACGCGCCGCCGCCGCCGCCGCCGTCTTCGCCGGAAAAATAGTTTCCTGCCAACTCGACGAGGAGAATCCGTTCATGCTGATCTCGTCAGCGCTTCTAGTGCAGCCTAACAAAGGAGTCTCGGATCTGGTCGTGGACCGGATTGGCGTAAACTACCGCAATCTACCGAGAAGAGCCGGATTATTGTAATCACGGTTGGAGCCAGGCACAAGTGCCAGCGAGGTAACATGCTAAAATGCCCTATGTATGACGATTATTGAATTGTCTGATTTTTCGTATTGATCGCCTCCCGGAACCTGTTTATTGTTCTTCCGCTGCCTGGCCGGGAGGCGGATCCGGATCCCCAACAACACAGACCCGCAACCTGGTTCGTTTTACAATACTTCCAGCACTCAGCTGGTTGTGCTATCCTAGCACTCAGACACTCACTGTATATGATTTAAAAATCAAACTAAATTATAGTGTGTGTGAAGAAGAGTTGGTGACACCAAAAGAGATGAAAAATATATGCGCGTGTCACTCAATTTGAGCTGGCTCAAGATGAACTTTGCTCCTGTGAAGAATTCGGGTAGCTTTTGAATGTTCGAATAATTTCATGGCGTTCGGTAACCCTTTCACATCTTCTCTTCTTCTCTATAAATACTATTTGGATGTAACGGTAATAAATGTTACCAGTAGACACTGAATACATCCAATTTGAAATTTCCGTGGCGCCATAAATGCTTGTACGATGAAGGTACAGCTTCATTAAATGCATTGCCCTTTTTGGCAAGTCTACGCCGTCTTCAGTCCTGTTGTCGTATCCCTATATGTATGGTTTTAGCTTGATACAGTTCCATAGATTTCAAATCATGGCAGATACGTCAACTAGATGACTTCAGATAGTACTGCACTTCAGTCATTCAAAATTTCAAATTCCTTATGTCGTTCTATAGTCAGCTAGTTTTCATTTGCCCTGTACCAGGCTGATATATTCCTTCTGGTTGAGGACTAAGCTAGTTATTATCAGCTGGTTCTGCAACTCGAGCTGGTTTTTGCGCTTTCCACCATCCAGCTAGTCTGTACTAGGGCTTTCGGGCTGATTTGAATTTGACCACAATACTTTGAGCTGGTTTCTTCGTTCAGCATGATAAGTCTTGTTCAGAACTTTTCACTTTGGTTTCAATGATCTCTTTTACGGGTTCTGTTTCTTGTTAACATTTCATCACCAAAACACCTGTGATTTATCCCAACATGTACAGAGAAGAACAAAACAGCTATGAGTTGTACAAAGAAGGTTGAAGAAGATCAGAGCTGTACAGTGCAGAACGAAACAACTTAGAGCTGTACGAAGCGGATTAGAGCTGAACAAAGCAATACGAAGCATATTAGAGCAATTACAGCTTCGAGGTAACTTCGTAGAGGATCAGCTCTGTGACAATCTCAGAATAACCGCGTACCAGATTAGGCCAGAGCTGATCAAACGAATTCAAGCAAACCGTACGAGCAATGAACAGAACAAACGAGGACAAAATTGTATTTTGTCCGAGCTGAAAGAGCCTTTGAATTGCACCAAAAAAGGAAAGAGCCGTTGAAAGCCAAAAGACGAAATATCCTTATGTCATGGCTGAAGATCAGATTGAAAGGCACAAAATAAAGTATCTCTCAAATGGTAATAATTCATCAAAGGATACATATACACAGAAGATTCAAACGAAAGAGACAAGCATGCACACAGCGACATATATGCACGAAGCACAGAAAAAGAGCACGTGTAATAGTTGAGAGTTGGTATACATAGGTGGCAGCTGGTGTACAGGCTGATAGTTGTGCGCAGGTGTGAGCTGGTGCACAGGCGGGAGCTTAAATGCAGAATCGTTATAGTCGACTGCACAACGGGAAGAGGATGAAGATAACAGCTTTGAAGAAGCACCTCTTAGCGTGTGAGAAAATATTTGAGAGAGAGTGAGCTTACAATGTAAATTTTACACACATATATTTACTCACATATTGAAAGATGAGCGAAATATATTAGAGTGAATGTGAGAAACAGAATCATTATAGTCTTTGAACAGAGACATTAAACATGTTCATAGTGTCGCAGCTCACACAGTTTGCGGACTGGTGTGAAGCATGGAGTGCTAGGAGTTCTCGCAGCTTGCGTGCTGTTGGATAGGTTTATTGCAGAAGCTGTGACAATCAAAGTCTTCTAGTGGAATCCTTCCAATTTGGAAGAAGGGGAGACGTAGCAGATTCAGCTCCGAACTTCCATAAACAAACAGATGGGTTCTTTAGAGTTTTCAGTTTACAACTTTCTACGTTCATATTTGCATCGCGTATTTAAAACCAACAGCTTTCAATTTTTAGAGAATATAATCAGATGTTTTTCGCCTTGGTTTTTATACCAGATTTGATATACTTCTCGGTGCTCATAAATTTCAGGAACTGGAGCTATTTCAACTCTTCCAGAGTTAGTTTTCCATCATCCAGATCACGGTGCGGTCCAGCATGCAGCATGCGATCTGCTGTCGATTTTTTGATCCTATCAATTGGTATCAGATTCAGGTTGTTCTTGAAACAAGCATTTTAAATTGAAATTTTTTTTGTTTTTAAAAATTTACGTGCTCTAATGGTTCTTCAAAATATTTTTGTTGCGGAAAATCTCTCTGTGCTCTTTGTTATCTAAGATTTTAAAACTCATTTTATGAAAGATAGGGGGAGTAATGTGTTGTCGAAAGTGGCGGATCCGGATCCCGTTTCCCGAGGGCGCAGCAGAAGTTAAAATTTTGCCCCGAAAAACGTTTAATACATCAAATATATACAATAAAACATGCATAGGATGTTTTATAGAGTGTCACCTTGCTGGCGTCTAGGCGCCTGGCTCCAACCAAATTCACAGGGAATCTGGCTGTTCATGGTAGGCGGCGGTAGAAACTCCTTAATCAGGTCCACGACCGGAAGCAGGATTCCTTCGTCAGCCTGCACTAGAAGGCCTGACAAATTTGGCATGAACGGAATCTCCTCGTCACGCTGATCGGAACAAGTCCAATCACGTGATCACCAGCGGCGGGCGGCGGTGCAAGAAGTGGCCGGCGGTCGTGAGGCTTATGAAGAGGAGGGCGGCGCTTTTTAGGGTTGTGAGATGCAAAAGTTATGTTGTTGTGATCTAGCCCTAGACCAAGTCTAGTATTTAAATCATACATGGGCTTGAACCGGACCAATGGACTTGGGTCAAGCCCATGTCCATATGAACATTCGTTTCATTTAAATCACCGTGGTTTCATCATAATCCCGATCGTCGATCAGATTGGACCGATCAACACAGTTTCCAAAACTGAGTATTTGTTGAGGATCAGGATCCGCCCCCCAGCTAGGCAGCGGAAGAACAATAGAATGAAGGCCGGGAGATGATCAATACGAAAAATCAAATAACATACTACGACATTCATAGGATGTTTAAGCGGATTACCTTGCTGGCACTTGTGCCTGGCTCCAACCGGTATTACAAGAATCCGGCTCTTCTCGGTAGATTGCGGTAGTTTACGCCAATCCGATCCATGACCAGAACCAAGACTCCTTCGTCAGGCTGCACCAGAAGCGCTGACGAGATCAGCACGAACGGATTCTCCTCGTCTAACTGGCCGGAAACAGTTTTCCGGCGACGATCGACGGCGGCGCGTAGGCGGCGGCGGCGGCGGCGGCGTGTTCGAGGAGAGGAGGGGGCGGCTGGTTTTAGGGTTAGGGTTGATTCAAGTATCAAGTGTTGAGTTTAGAGTGATTATGAAGTCTATTATGTCTAATTAAATAGACTAACAATGGACTTGGACCGGCCCATCGGGCCCGGGTCCAAATGACGATATCCATTGCTGCGACTTCATCGTATCTCCGATCGCCGATCAGATCGGAATGATCGACTCAGTTTCCAAAACTGAATGTTATGATGTGAAAAACAATTTTTCAGATCATATAACCCTAAATCACAAAATGACCGTTTTGCCCCTCAACAGCGGGGAACCCCGGTTTGACCCCTGTTGACTTTTAGGAAGTCGCACTTCCCGAAATCCTCTTCTCGTGCTCAACACGTTGGGCTGAGTATCCGTGCGGGAATCTCGAATCTAGTACTTGTGTGACCCTCAATGGTTCAGGGATATAGCTAGCCGTGGGCCCACAACCATTGTGGCTCCGGAATCACAATTTCGGACCTGCCCAATGGATCATGGTAAAGCGTCTAGCAACATCGCCCCATGATCCCCTAGGTATCACTGATAGTGCCTGCAAGAACCAGTCGGTCGTGGTTAGCGTACAGTACGGTCCTTTCAATCCATATATCCCGATCAGATCAACGACCATTGGTAATCGAGAGTCGCTATAGATCCGATAGCTATGCATACATCTTGGAGATCGAATAGTGACATCGCGAGCGTAACTAGGTAAACACATTTACCTAAAACACTTCTAGTACTCTGGCCAGAGATTTACACACTATTATCCCCTCAGATAGCATAGGATATCCACGCATGTCTGCGAGCGGTGAATCCTCGACAACGATGCATCGACTCCTACATGCATCGGGGTCTCACCCAATCCCGACGCCTGGTAACCCCAGATGAGTCGGCAAACGGGTCAAAGTGAGACGCCTATCATGTAGAGTCTCAATGACGTTTCGAGTCGTGAGGACTAATCAGTACAACCAAGACCTTGGACTTATCCACTCGACAAATGGTAACCACTTGGAAAGTCCGAACGAGGGTAGTTCGATAGATCACCAGGTCACTATCTATCTGCATGCTCAGAACATCACAATGTTCCCTACCAATGAAACATGGTACCTCGCATCGCAGATACTAGTCTCGAACTCGGGCGGCCTTATCCTCATTTTGACGGCCCAATCGACTAGGAACATGTTCAGAATACACAGCGACTATTAGATGTGTTTCATGATAGCCGTCATACCCACTATCACATCTAACATACGCTTTAGTGCATTCTAGGTATTTACTCAACGCAATTGTAAATCATTACACACATAATGAAAGTAAAGAATGCCATATAAAAGAATGCGAATATCATATATAAAGACTGTTTGTACATGAGTCTATAAAACCCACACGCCACAAGTTGGCTAGTTGGCCTTTGCAGCATGCTACAATGTACTCAGCCTCAGTGGTTGAATCCGCGATGGTGTCTTTCTTGGAACTCTTCCAAGAGACGAGACATGTTTGAGACCGTAGATCGATCTCTGAAGCTTGCATACCTTATGCTCGCTTCCTACAGATGTGAAACCCTCAGGCTGCGTCATATAGATCTCTTCTTTAATGTTTCCATTAAGGAACGCAGTTTTCACATCCATTTGCCATATCTCATAGTCGTACCATGCGGCTATGGCTAACAATATTCTAATTGACTTGAACATTGCGACGGGCGAGAAGGTCTCATCATAGTCAACACCTTGCCTTTGAGTGTAACCTTTCGCGACCAGTCGCGCCTTGTAGGTCATTACCTTACCATCAGGCTCAAGTTTCCTCTTGTACACCCATTTGCACCCAATAGGAACAATTCCTTCGGGAGGGTTAACCAGAGTCCAAACTTGGTTAGCATGCATTGAGTCAAACTCAGATTGCATTGCTTCAAGCCATAAATTAGAATCAGCATCGGAAATTGCCTCCTTGAAAGTTCTTGGATCAGATCCAACAACTTGATCACCTTGATCATCTTCAAGGAGAAAACCATATCTCTCTGGAGCTCTAGGAATCCTTTCGGATCTCCTAGGTGCGACCATATCTGGTACTGGCTCAGTAGGTGCGGGAGATTCACTTGGTACTTCAATTGGTTCTCGAATCTCTTCGAGTTCTACTATTCTGCCCTTTCTATCAAATAGAAATTCCCTTTTCATAAAGGTGGCAATCCTAGAGACAAACACTTTTGTCTCGCTGTGATAGTAGAAATAGTATCCAATGGAATTCTTTGGATACCCAATGAAGTAGCATAAGATGGATCTCGTATCCAGTTTATCTCCCACTGTCTGCTTCACGTAAGCAGGACATCCCCAAATCCTCATAAATGAGTACTTGGGTGGTTTGCCCATCCATATCTCATATGGAGTTTTATCCACTGCCTTGGTGTGGACATTGTTCAACAACATTACCGCCGTTTCGAGCGCATAGACCCAAAACGAGGTCGGAAGCTCAGTGAAGCTCATCATAGATCGAACCATGTCCAACAAGGTCTGATTACGACGCTCCGCCACACCATTGAGCTGTTGTGTGGCCGTAGGGGTCCACTGTGAGAGAATCCCATTCTCTTTCAGATAATCTTGAAACTCAGTACTTAAGTATTCACCACCTCGATCAGATCGAAGTGCCTTAATACTTTTGCCTAACTGATTTTCTACTTCAGCCTTGAACTCTTTGAACCTTTCAAAGGATTCAGACTTGTACTTCATCAAGTACAAGTACCCATACCTAGAGTAATCATCGGTAAAGGTGATGAAGTATGTGTGACCATATTTAGTACTGATACTAAATGGGCCGCACACATCAGTATGGATCAAATCCAATAGGCCTTGGGCACGTTCACCCTTGCCCTTGAAGGGTTGCTTGGTCATCTTTCCTTTCAGACAAGATTCACAAGTCGGTAGAGAGTTGATGTCTGACAGATCAAACAAGTCACTCCTAACTAACTTGTTCATCCTGCTTAGGGAAATGTGACCTAGCCTAGCGTGCCAAAGTTGTGCTGGTTTCAAGTTATCGTGTTTCCATTTAATCGTTGTTGTGTGTGTTTCGACATCGCGAGTTGGAACGTCTTTTAACTTTAAGGTGTATAGATCGTTTTCGCGTTCCCCAATTCCAATTAAACATTCATTCTTGTAAATATTGCAAATCTAATTAGCAAACATACAAGAATATCCATCTCTATCAAGCATAGGAATAGAAATAATGTTTTTAATTAATTCAGGAACAAATAAAACGGAGCCAGTCTTGGTAGTTCAGACCGGTGAACCTGTTGCTATCCAGTATAGCAGCAAGTGGATTTTTCATTGAAACCATTTTATAGCAGTTATACTGAAAGGAAAACAGACATGCATTACTGACTATATAAAAATAAACGCTAAGACATAAAACATGGTCATTTAGTTCTATGAATTACCCTCCCACTATTTTAACGATTTCACCACCCTCTAATGAAATCGAGAAAACCGGTTTCTTTAGTGGGTACACGGAGCCCAATCAAGCGATCATGGACCCGAATAATATCAGCCATCCATGATCCCTAAAAGGTAGTTTCCGATTGCAGCCGGTGCAACCTCCATGTACTCACCTCACGTCCAGTAAGGGCCCAATAATATGACGCCGTTTACTATCACGTGTCAAGATTGACCCATCAATGTTGAGTCGTGAAGGACGGTCCCCTTAACGTCCCCAATAATATGAGCCAACGTTAAAGGGAGTTCCGACCGACTCACAACAATTGTCAATGACGTGGACAGCTTTCCGGCATACATGACCCCCTCAATAATATGAGTCGGGCCATGTATACCGATAGCATCGACGTACACCCATTGTTGATGGAAGGTAGGGTTAATTTAAACAATTTTAAATATCCTTTAGTTTATCGAATAAATTTTTATCTTGATTTAAGTTTTAAATCAAATTTAAAACGAGGGATTTTAGTTTTGAAAAATTTGGTCTCATGCATATTTAAATCTAATTTAAAACATTCAAACATGCAGATTCAATTAAACTATATATCAAATATATAAATAAACATTGGGATGATTGATTGCGAGAGCTATGCGGTCCGTGGTTGCCAGCCACGGACCTGGGTCTAATCCTAGTGGTAATGCAATATGCAATGTAATCCTATTACAATGCTTTTCGGTTTTACATATCTTCGGTCTTCCATATCTTGATCGTCATTGTCCACCGTCTTCGGATGTCCTCCCACTAAATCTAGTAATTTACATTTAAATCTACTATGACAAATAAGGGATACATTTATCAAGGGGTGGGAACGGGCCACAAACAGGCCCACTTTAAATGATAATCAAATATTAAAAACCGAAATCAAATAAAACCTATTGCATACACCTAACACATTGGGCAAGGCTCTCGATCACCCCAATCATGCAATTAATCTAATTAACATGCATAAGTAAATAATCTAATTATTTATCGTAAAATCATATTCTAATTACGAAATCGTATTTTATAATAAAATCGTATTTTGTCGATAAAACAAATTTTAATCAACAAAATCATATTTTATTACAAAATCACATTTCATAATTAAAATCACATTTTACTAATTTTAATTGTATCAATATTGAGTTTAAAACAATTTTAGGCCCAAAAACTTAAAATTTCAAAATCGATCAAAATCGGGCCTGGCATCGCGTACCGGCCCGAAACTTCACGGGCTGCCGGGACAGGCCCAAACCAAACCTTAGAAGAAATCAGACCAGCCGTCACGACATCGCCGGAAACTCGCCGGAGCATCACCGGAGCGGCGGCCGCCACACGAAAAATTCTCGTGCGACGCAAGGCGTGCTCGGCCGCAACATCGTGCGTGCAAGCGTCGATCATGGCGCAACGATTTGCACCACGCCCCTCCGGCCATAGCGCACAACGGCCAGGCACCACCAACGCGACGATCGCGCAAATCAGCGGCATCCATGGCACACAGCAGCACGATCGTGCGCGACAATTCGCACGAGGCGGCGCCCGGGCCATCGCCGATCCATGCACGAGGCGGCGCCAAGCTTCCGGAAGCGTCACGCGACAGTCGCGCTTTGCACGGCCGATCTTCGTGCATCCAGTGCGCGCAATTGATCCAGCCATGTCATAGCGTCGGTCGGCCAGCGTGCGCAAGACACGGCCAGCGTGCGTGCGTCTCATGCATGCAAGTCGTCGAGCGGCGCTCGCTTCCCGTGCGCGACCATCGCGCAGGTCGCGCGCGTTCATGCGCGCGATATGGAGGAGCGCCGCCGCGCGAGGCGGCGGCCCGGTGGTCGATTCTTGATTTTCGTTTCCGATCTGAAATTTAATGTTAGATACAACTATGGCATAATCGTATTGATCAGATCCGGGAAACACTGGCTCTGATACCACTGTTGAGGATCAGGATCCGCCCCCTGGCTAGGCAGCGGAAGAAAAATAGAATGAAGGCCGGGAGACGATCAATACAAAAAATCAAATAACATACTACGACATTCATAGGATGTTTAAGCGGATTACCTTGCTGGCAATTGTGCCTAGCTCCAACCGGTATTACAAGAATCCGGCTCTTCTCGGTAGATTGCGGTAGTTTACGCCAATCCGGTCCACGACCAGAACCGAGACTCCTTCGTCAGGCTGCACTAGAAGCGCTGACGATATCAGCACGAACGGATTCTCCTCGTCGAACTGGCCGGAAACAGTTTTCCGGCGAAGATCGGCGGCGGCGGCGCGTAGGCGGCGGCGGCGTGTTCGAGGAGAGGATGGGGCGGCTGGTTTTAGGGTTAGGGTTGATTCAAGTATCAAGTGTTGAGTTGAGAGTGATTATGAAGTCTATTATGTCTAATTAAATAGACTAACAATGGACTTGGACCGGCCCATCGGGCCCGGGTCCAAATGACGATATCCATTGCTGCGACTTCATCGTATCTCCGATCGCCGATCAGATCGGACTGATCGACTCAGTTTCCAAAACTGAATGTTATGATGTGAAAAACTATTTTTCAGATCATATAACCCTAAATCACAAAATGACCGTTTTGCCCCTCAACAGCGGGGAACCCCGGTTTGACCCCTGTTGACTTTTAGGAAGTCGCACTTCCCGAAATCCTCTTCTCGTGCTCAACACATTGAGCTGAGTATCTGTGCGGGAATCTCGAATCTAGTACTTGTGTGACCCTCAATGGTTCAGGGATACAGCTAGCCGTGGGCCCACAACCATTGTGGCTCCGGAATCACAATTCCGGACCTGCCCAACGGATCATGGTAAAGCGTCTAGCAACATCGCCCCATGATCCCCTAGGTATCACTGATAGTGCCTGCAAGAACCAGTGACTATTAGATGTGTTTCATGATAGCCGTCATACCCACTATCACATCTAACATACGCTTTAGTGCATTCTAGGTCTTTACTCAACGCAGTTGTAAATCATTACACACATAATGAAAGTAAAGAATGCCATATAAAAGAATGCGAATATCATATATAAAGACTGTTTGTACATGAGTCTATAAAACCCACACGCCACAAGTTGGCTAGTTGGGCATCTACTCTAACAGTATTATGATGCGAAAACAATTTTTTAGACAACCTAGTCCAAAATTATAGTTTATCCCCTCAACTTTGGGAAATCGCAATTTGACCCCTGTTGACTTTTAGGAAGTCGTACTCCCTAAAATCCTCCTCCTATGCTCAACACATTGAGCTCAGTTTCCATGCGGGAATCGTGAATCCAGTACTTGTGTGACCCTCAATGGTTCAGGGATACAGCTAGCCGTGGGCACACAACCATTGTGACTCTGAAATCACAATTTCGGACTGACCCATCGGATCATGGTAAAGCGCCTAGCAACATCGCCCCATGATCCCCTAGGTATCACTGATAGTGCCTGCAAGAACCAGTTGGTCGTGGTTAGCATACAGTACGGTCCTTTCAACACATATATCCCGATCAGATCAACAACCATTGGTAAATCGAGAGCCGCTAAAGATCCGATAACTATGCATACTTCTTGGAGATCAAATAGTGACATCACGAGTGTTACTAGGTAAACCCATTTACCTAAAACACATACAGTACTCTGGCCAGAGATTCATCATACTATTGTCTCCTCAGATAGCATAGGATATCCACGCATATAAGCGAGCGTTGAATCCTCGACAACGAAGCATCGAATCCTACATGCATCGGGACCTCACCCAATCCCGCCACCTAATGACCCCAACTGAGTCGGTAAACGGGTCAAAGTGAGGCGCCTATCATGTAGAGTCTCAATGACATCTCGAGTCGTGAGGACTAATCAGTACAACCAAGACCTCGGACTTATCCACTCGACAAATGGTAACCACTTGGAAAGTCCGAACGTGGGTAGTTCGATAGATCACCAGGTCACTATCCATCTGCATGCTCAGAACATCAAAATGTTCCCTACCAATGAAACATGGTATTTCACATCGCAGATGCTAGTCTCAATCTCGGGCGGCCTTATCCTCATTATGACGGCCCAATCGACTAGGAACGTGTTCAGAATACACAGTGACTATTAGATGTGTTTCATGATAGCCATCATATCCACTATCACATCTAACTGACACTATGGTGCATTCTAGGTCTTTATCCAACACAATTGTTAACATTATTACATAATGAAAATAAATAATGCCATAAAGAAATGCGTATTTCATAAATAAAGATCGTTATACACAAGAGTCAATAAAACCCACACGCCACAAGTTGTCTAGTTGGGCATCTACTCTGACAATCTCCCACTTTCCCTATAGCCAACTACTCATCAGACGCAGTCCCATTGTTTCGCGATGTTTTTCAAACAACGGCCCTGGCAAGGGCTTCGTAAGTGGATCAGCAATGTTGTCTGCAGAGGCGACTCTTTCAACTGCTATGTCACCTCTAGCCACAATATCCCGGATTATGTGATATTTCCTCAGTATATGTTTGGATCTTTGGTGAGACCTAGGCTCCTTTGCTTGCGCAACGGCACCCGTGTTGTCGCAGTACACCAGGACTGGACCAACTCCATCAGGGATTACGCCCAACTCTTGGACGAAATTCCTTATCCAAACCACCTCCTTAGCAGCAGCTGATGCTGCGATGTACTCAGCCTCAGTGGTTGAATCCGTGATGGTGTCTTTCTTGGAACTCTTCCAAGAGACAGCACCACCATTGAGCATGAATACAAATCCAGAGGTTGACTTCAAATCATCCAAGTCACATTGGAAGCTAGAATCAGTGTAGCCTTCCAATTTCAGTTCACCGCCCCCATAGACCATGAACATATTCTTAGTCCTTCGTAAGTACTTAAGAATATCTTTCACGACCTTCCAATGCATTTGGCCGGGGTTGGCCGGGGTTGGCCTGGTAGCGGCTCGTGACACTCAGAGCATATGCGATATCCGGTCTAGTTGAGATCATGCCATACATAATACTACCTATTGCCGAGGCATATGGCACACGTGTCATACTCTCTATCTCCTCATCAGTCTTCGGACATATAGACTTAGATAGAGTGACCCCGTGGCACATAGGTAGGTGTCCTCTCTTGGACTCTTCCATAGAGAACCACTTAAGTATGGTATCGATGTAGGTAGCTTGGGTGAGTCCGAGCATCCTTTTCGATCTATCCCGATAGATCTGTATTCCAAGAATATAGGATGCTTCACCCATGTCCTTCATCTAGAATCTACTGGACAACCATACTTTAGTTGATTGCAGCATTCCTACATCATTCCCAATGAGTAGAATGTCATCAACATAAAGTACAAGGAATGTCACAGCTCTTTTAACTACCTTCTTATATACACATGGCTTCTCGGGATTCTTGATGAAACCAAATTCCTTAATTGTTTCATCGAATCTCAGGTTCCAACTCCTCGATGCTTGTTTGAGACCGTAAATCGATCTCTGAAGTTTGCATACCTTATGCTCACTTCCTACAGATGTGAAACCCTCAGGCTGCATCATATAGATCTCTTCCTTAATGTTTCCATTAAGGAACGCAGTTTTCACGTTCATTTGCCATATCTCATAGTCGTACCATGCGTCTATGGCAAATAAGAATCTAATTGACTTGAACATTGCGACTGGTGAAAAAGTTTCATCATAGTCAACACCTTGCCTTTGAGTGTAACCTTTCGCGACCAGTCGTGCCTTGTAGGTCAGTACCTCACCATCAGGCCCAAGTTTTCTCTTATATATCCATTTGCACCCAATAAGAACAATTCCTTCGGGAGGATTAACAGGAGTCCAAACTTGGTTCGCATGCATTGAGTCAATTTCAGACTGCATTGCTTCAAGCCACAAATTAGAATCAGCATCGGAAATCGCCTCCTTAAAAGTTCTTGGATCACATCCAATAACTTGATCACTTTGATCATCTTCTAGGAGGAAACCGTATCTTTCAGGAGCCCTAGGAACCCTTTCGCATCTCCTAGGTGCGACAATTTCTGGTACTGGCTCTTGAGGCGCGGGAGACTCACTTGGTACTTCAGTTGGTTCTCGAACTTCTTTGAGTTATACTATTTTGCCATTTCTATCAAGTAGAAACTCCCTTTCCATAAAGGTGGCATTTCTAGAAACAAAAATTTTGTTTCGTTGGGATAGTAGAAGTAGTATCCAATTGAATTCTTTGGATACCAAACGAAGTAACATAAGATGGATCTAGTATCCAGCTTATCTCCCACTGTCTGCTTCACGTAAACAGGACATCCCCAAATCCTCATGTATGAGTATTTGGGCGGCTTGCCCATCCATATCTCATATGGAGTCTTATCCACTGCCTTGGTGTGGAAATTTTTCAACAACATTACCGCCGTTTCGAGCGCATAGCCCCAAAACGAGTAGGAATTTCAGTGAAGCTCATCATAGAACGAACCATGTCCATCAAGGTTCGCTTACGACGCTCCGCTACACCATTGAGATGTGGTGTGGCCGGAGGGGTCCACTGTGAGAGAATCACATTCTCTTTAAGATAGTCTTGAAATTCAGCATTCAAGTATTCACCACCTCGATCGGATCGGAGTGCTTTAATACTTTTCCCTAACTGTTTTTCTACTTCAGCCTTGAATTCTTTGAACCTTTCAAAGGATTCAGACTTGTGCTTCATTAAGTACAAGTACCCATACCTAGAGTAATCATCGGTAAAGGTGATGAAGTACGTGTGACCATACTTAGTACCAATGCTAAGTGGGCCACACACATCAGTATGGATCAAATCCAATAGACCTTGAGCATGTTCAGGCTTTCCCTTGAAGGGTTGTTTAGTCATCTTTCCCTTGAGACAAGACTCACAAGTAGGTAGGGAGTTAATGTCTGACAAATCAAACATGTCACTCCTAACTAACTTGTTCATCCTACTTAGGGAAATATGACATAGCCTAGCGTGCCAAAGTTGTGCTGGGTTTAAGCCATCGTTTTTCCTTTTAATTGTTGTTGTATGTGTTTCCACATCGTGAGTTGGAACTTGTTTTAATTTTAAGGTGTATAGATCGCTTTCACGTTCCCCAATTCCAATTAAACATTCATTCTTGTATATATTGCAAATCGAATTAGCAAAAACACAAGAATATCCATCACTATCAAGCATAGAAACAGAAATAATGTTCTTTATTAATTCGGGAACAAATAAAACGTTTCTCAATAACAACTTAAAATTTGAAGACAGAAATAAATAAACATCTCCTATAGCTACTGCAGCAACTCTTGCTCCATTGCCCAGCCTCAAGTGGATCTCACCCTCTCTAAGACGTCGGCTTCTTGTCATCATCTGCAAATCATTGCAGATATGAGATCCACATCCGGTATCAAGTACCCAAGAGGTCGAATTAAGAGACATATTTATTTCAATATAGAACATACCTTTTGCAGTTCGCAACTGCTCGAGGTACTCCTTGCAGTTCCTCCTCCAGTTCCCAGGCTTGTGGCAGTGGTGGCAAAAAGTCCTCAGACTTGTTCGGCTTGGAAGCCTTTGCCTTGGGCTTCTTTGTGGGCTTTTCCTCGTTCGCAGGGGAAGAACGCTTCTTACCCTTGCGTTTGGGCCCCTTCTTCGCAGAGGAAGAAGAGCCCATAAGGAGGACGGGCTTGTCCTTCTTTATGGTCCCCTCAAACACTACAATCATGTTCACCACCTCTTCGAGGGTGGCTTCCAGCTTGTTCATGTTGAAGTTGACCACAAAGGGGTCGAATGCAGCGGGTAGTGAGAGGAGAAGCAAATCCACAGACAGCTCATGTGAAAGTGTGATATCAAGACCCACCAAATTTTCAATGAGCCCAATCATACGAACCCCATGCTCGTGGACCGAAGTCCCATCGCGCATGCGGCTAGTCATAAGCTCCTTGACAGTGGTGAACCTCTCATGTCGAGAGTTCTCCCCATACAGTTCCTTAAGATGAAGGTGTATGTCAGCAGCATACACCGTCTTCTCAAAGCGTCGTTGCATTTCGTTTGACATCGATGCCAGCACATAGCATCGAGTTTTAAGCTCGTCGTCCCACCATTGGTTAAGCTTTGTTAGCTCCTCAGGGCTGATATTGGCAGGGGCTTCCTTCGGAGGGCTCTTCTCCAACGTGTAGAGAAGTTTCTACGAAGCCAATACAATATTGAGGTTTAGAAGCCAGTCTTGGTAGTTCAGACCAGTGAACTTGTTGCTATCCAGTATAGCAGCAAGTGGGTTTTTGATCAAAGACATTTTATAAGCAGTTTATACTGAAAAGAAAAACAGACATGCATTATTAACTATATATGGAAAAACGCTAAGACATAAAGCAAGGTCATTCAGTTTTATGAATTACCCTCCCACTATTTTAACGATTTCACCACCCTAATGAAATCGAGAAAGCAAGTTTCCTTAGTGGGTACACAGAGTCCAATCAAGCGATCATGGTCCCGAATAATATCAGTCAACCATGACCCTCAAAAGGTAGAGTCCAATTGCAACCGGTGCAACCTCCATGTATTCACCTCACGTCCAGTAAGGGCCCAATAATATGACGCCTTTTACTATCATGTGTCACGATGACGCATCAATGTTGAGTCGTGAAGAACGGTCCCCTTAACGTCCCCAATAATATGAGCCAACGTTAAAGGGAGTTCCAACCAACTCACAACAAATGTCAATAACGTGTACAGCTTTCCGGCATACATAACCCCCTCAATAATATGATCCGGGCCATGTATGCGGGTAGCATCGACGTACACCCATTGTTGATGGAAGGTAGGAAAATTTAAAAAGATTTAAATTCCCTTAGTTTATCGAATAAACTTTTAATATTGATATCAGTTTTAAATCATATTTAAAACGAGTCATTTTATTTTTGAAAATTTTGGTCTCATAATTTAAATCATAATTTAACATGCGGATTCAATAAACATATATATCGCATATATAAAACTTTGGGATGATCGATCGCGAGAGCTATGCGGTCCGTGGTTGCCAATCACGGACCTGGATCCAGTCCTAAGATAAATGCAGTATGCAATGCAATCCTATTACATTTGCTTCCGGTTTTACAGATTTTCGGTCTTCGATATCTTTGATCATCATCTCCACCATCTTCGAGTGTCCTCCCACTAAATCTAATATTTACAATTAAATATCCATGACACGTTGGGATAAATTTTAAAGGGGTGGGAACGGGCCATAAACCAGACCCACTTTATAAATGATATCAACAATATTTACAACCAAAATCGCAAAACCTATAGCATACACCTAACACATTGGGCACGGCTCTCGATCATCCCAAACATGCAATCAATCTAATTAATTGACATAAATTTAAATAATAAAATCAAATTTGATAATTTCCAACAAAATAATATTTTAATTATAAAATCATATTTTATAAATAAAATCACATTTTGTCGACAGAATCATATTTTAATTATAAAATCATATTTTACAAATAAAATCATATTTTGTCAACAAAATCATATTTTAATTATAAAATCATATTCTATAAAATCGCATTTTGTCAATTTTAATTGCATCAAATTGGGCTTAAACAATTTTAGGCCCAAAATCTCAAAAATTTCAAAATCAATTTTGGTCCAACCAAAATTGGCCCAATTTCAAATATTGGCCCGAAAACTTCATGGGCTGCACGAGACAGGCCCGAAACATAACCTAGAAGACAGAACAGCCGTCGCATCGCCGCCTCGGGTACGCCGGACAGGGGCGCCCGGGCGGCGCCCGGCGCACGAGCAGCGTGCGGCAGCTACAGTGCCGGCTTAAATAGCAAAATGACCGTTTTGCCCCTCAACAGCGTCAAATCCCGGTTTGACCCCTGTTGACTTTTAGGAAGTCGTACTCCCTAAAATCCTCCTCCTATGCTCAACACATTGAGCTCAATTTCCGTGCGGGAATCGTGAATCCAGTACTTGTGTGACTCTCAATGGTTCAGGGATATAGCTAGCCGTGGGCACACAACCATTGTGACTCCGAAATCACAATTTCGGACTGACCCATCTGTTAGAGTAGATGCCCAACTAGCCAACTTGTGGCGTGTGGGTTTATAGACTCTTGTATGAAACAATCTTTATATATGATATTCACATTTATTTATATGGCATTCTTTACTTTCATTGTGTTGTATAATGATTAACAATTGCGTGGAGTAAAGACCTAGAATACACCGAAGTGTATGTTAGATGTGATAGTGGGTATGACGGCTATCATGAAACACATCTAATAGTCACTGTGTATTCTGAACATGTTCCTAGTCAATTGGGCCGTCAAAATGAGGATAAGGCCGCCCAAGCTAGAGACTAGTATCTGCGATGCGGAGTACCATGTTTCATTGATAGGGAACATTGTGATGTTCTGAGCATGCAGATAGATAGTGACCTGGTGATCTATCGAACTACCCTCGTTCAGACTTTCCAAGTGGTTACCATTTGTCGAGTGGATAAGTCCGAGGTCTTGGTTGTACTGATTAGTCCTCACGACTCGAAACGTCATTGAGACTCTACATGATAGGCGTCTCACTTTGACGGGAGTGCGACTTCCTAAAAGTCAACAGGGGTCAAATCGTGATTTCCCGCTGTTGAGGGGCAAAACGGTCATTTTGCACTGGGGTTCTGAAAAATGGTTTTTCAGATCATAGTATTCAGTTTTGGAAACTGAGTCGATCCGTCCGATCTGATCGGCGATTGGAGTTACGATGAAGTCTCGATGATGGGGATGAACCGAATGTTCATCCGTTGGACCCGGGCCCGTTGGGCCGGATCCAAATCCATCACTAAGTCTATATAATATAGACTTAGGAGACTTAATCAAAGACTTGAAACTCTTAACCCTAAACCTAGATCCCAAAAACGCCGCCTCCATGCTCTTAAAAGACGCCGCCGCCATTCGCCGGAATTTGTTCCGGCCAACTTGACAAGGAGAATCCGTCCGTGCCGATCTCGTCAGGCCTTCTAGTGCAGGCTGACGAAGGAGTCTTGTTTCCGGTCGTGGACCGGATTGACGTTATCTACCGCCGCCTACCGTGAAGTGCCGATTTCCTCGAGAAACTGGTCGGAGCCAGGCACGAGTTGCCAGCAAGGTAGCAATCTAAACGCCCTATGAATGTCATAATCTGTTATTTGTATCTAAATTGTATTGATCGTCTCCCGGCAATTTTTGTTCTTCCGCTGCCTCGCCGGGAGGCGTGATCCGGATCCGCCGCAGTTCCCCAACAGTGGTATCAGAGCCAAGGTTTTCGGATCTGATCAATACAGTATTGCCATATTGTATCTAACCTCAAATTTCAGATCAAAATTCGATTGGGTCACGGCCACGCCACCGCCGCTTGCGGTGGCGCCCCTCCTCGCGCATCACATGCGCGCCCAACCCGCAACGTCGCGCATCATGCACGAAACCATCACGCGCTGGCCGCGCGATGGACAGCTGCTGGTCGCGCGCTGGCCGCGCGACTGCGGCACGATGCATGCGCGCTTGTCGCGCGTCTCGGCCGGGAGATGGGCGCCACCCTCGCGCAGGATGGCGCGATCAACGGACGGATGGAGCGTGCACCATCCAGGCGCCGTGCGTGGCACGATGATGTCGCCGCCCTTGCGCATGCTGGCCGACTGGTTGCGCGCAAAATTGTTGCGCTGGTCGGAGGCTGGCCGATGGCTGTGGGGCGCGACATGTGCGACGATGCGCGCCTATTGGGGGCGGCGCGCAGCCTTGTGTCGCGCGCAAATTTCGTTGGTGGCGGCCGCCGCTCTGGCGATGTCGTGACGGCTGACTTCTTCTAGGGTTTAGTTCGGGCCTGTCCCGGGCAGCCCGTGAAGTCTTCGGGCCGGTATACGATATCGGGCCCGTTTTGGTCGATTTTGAAATTTTGAGAATTTTGGGCCTAAAATTGTTTTAAG